>SJYS01024249.1:218992-239724 GCA_006410695.1 Philantomba maxwellii
GTGTGAGCAGAGACGTCCAGCAGACTCGGCGCAGAGAGCTGAGGGGGCAGAAAATGCTGCCCAGGCACCCAAAGAGCAGTGCCTGTGCTCGGGTCCTGGAAACGTGGGCAGATCCCCGCGACACTGTCCTTCAGTCCCCTCCCCCGGGCCCACAGCGGGTCCTGGCCTGGCTGCAGGCCCCGGTCTGCCACCTCTGTCCCCCGGCCTCCAAGGCACGAGCTTGTGTGAGGACCTCAGCCTGTTGCCCCCGAGCATGGCTGAGATCAGGCTGAGCCTTCGGAGGCCAGCAGATCCAGGCTACGTGAGGCCCCCTCCTCGGGGAGAGCTCCCTCCTGAGGCAGCGTGGCCAGAGTGTCCTCAGGGCACGGAGGCCGGCTCCCGTGGGCGCTCCTCACAAGGCTCCCACGCCAGCATCAGCCATGCAGCCCCCAGAGCATGGCGCCCCTGGGACGCCCAGGCACCCCCAGCACGTGTTTTCCAGACCACGGGGTTCATGACCCAGTGGATGCCAGCCGTGGATGCCAGCAGCATTTAGACAGAAACCGAAGGCAATGGAGGAGGGCGAAGAGAAGGTGCCAGAGCCCTGCTTCTGCCTTTGTTTTGCACAGTGAGTGTTACCTGCAGGGACCAGGCCGGACCTCGGCCATTCCTGGACCCGGCCATTAAGTGTCCCCTGGGCAGTTTGTCACAGGGTGTCTCCATGTGCCCCTGCTTAGCCTGGTCCCCTTCCTGTGGGGACTCTGAGGTCCTTGCTGGCCGTGCGTGACCCTCTTGTCCCAGAGGAGACCCTCAGCTAGTGTGATGATGAGGAGCAAGACGTGGGTCAAGTGGACGTGAGCCGGGAGGGAGCACTGACCTCGCTGTGCCCTTGGCTGGATGGGCCCGTGCCTGCCTGCCCCCTGGACTGCTAACAGGTCTGAGACGTCCAAGTTGCCAGGGCCTGGCTGAGCCCCCATCCCCTTGGAAGATGAGGGGCAACAGCTGAGGGGCCCTAGGTTCAGGCGGCCGGGAGTCCCAGACTGCCATCCAGCAGCTCCGTCCACTCCCTGGGCTTGAAGTCCAGCAAGGCCTGTGCAGGGCCCGAGCCTCCCTTGCTCGACCAGCACCCCAATGGAGTGTGGTGTGGGAGGCTCCGCCTGCTCCTCACTGACCACCTCCAGAACAGCTGCATGTAAATCGAATTTAAACAAATCATACTTTGCATCTCATGTTTTCTCAGGGAACTTACTTTTTTCTCCCTTGAAAGAAGTTAGAGATAATACTGTTTTAAAGAATAGAATCTTCTTGCCGTGTAAATTGTTATTCTTGTGTTTATCTGTTTTCTCACTCAGGTTTTCTGTGTCGTGCTTTCTTTCTCTGTTGTAACCCTGGGTGCCTGTGCCAGAAGGTTAGCGGTAATTAGCTCACTGTCCCGCTCTCTATGTGCACGTTGTAAACATTTCCCTTGAGAGGTGTGGCATCTTTGGACAAGTGATCGGCCTCCCTCTTGCCCTCCTCTTCCTTGCTTCTTCACTTTTTGCTTTTTTAATCCTATCCTGACCTGAATCCACTAAACGTCCAGCCTGGAGGCGTTCCGCAGAGAACTGAAACTAATACGGTTGAATCAACGCCTGACTTGAGCCCCTAGCTGGCCTCCTGGTTTCCGGCGCTCGCCGGTGCCCCTGACGCGGAGCGGAGGGCCTGCTTCAACCACAGCCTGCGTCCTTTCACACGCGCTTGCTGAACCTATGTGTCTGGCGGTGCTCTTGGCCTTGGAAACAGGAGAAAACATAAGACACCGCCCTGGTCTCAAGGAGTGGATGGTCTACAGGAGAGGGAGGGGCAGACACTGGCGGAGAAGAATGTCCCGCTCTGCACTAAGGTGGCTGGTGTGTGCAAAGCATGGCTGAGCCCCAGGCTGGGCTCTCCGGGGCCCTGGGGCCAGAGACCTGCCCTGGGTCTTGCGTGGCTACCAGCTGGCCGGTTTCTCAGGATTAGAAGCAGCTGGGGAAGTGGAGGCAGCTTCGCGGAGATGCGGGTGAGGTGCCTGGGCCCCCACGTGGGTCAGGGTGGAGGGAGGGTAGGGGGGGAAGGGCCGTGCAAGCTGGTCAGGTTTGGGATGCGGGCCTGTGTCCCAGCCGGTCCACGTCCTCCCGAGTCTCTGAGGCTCCAAATCCCTTTCTGGTCCTAAAATCTCAGCCTCTCCCCAGGCGCTGAGGCAGGGCGTGTCTGTGCCGGCTGTCGCTGGGACAAGCCCTCAGTGGTGTTCACCCAGGGGGTAGGGGAACGGGCTCACCCATCCCCATCCTCGCGAGTGCATCTCTTTGGACAGCGCTGTAGGGGTGGAGCTCAGTCTCAGATTCCATCCCATCCGCCACTGCTCTNAGGCGCTGAGGCAGGGCGTGTCTGTGCCGGCTGTCGCTGGGACAAGCCCTCAGTGGTGTTCACCCAGGGGGTAGGGGAACGGGCTCACCCATCCCCATCCTCGCGAGTGCATCTCTTTGGACAGCGCTGTAGGGGTGGAGCTCAGTCTCAGATTCCATCCCATCCGCCACTGCTCTTCTGGGGTTGCTGTGTTCTGGGCCCAGGAAACTCTGATTTTATCTAGTGGCTGAATTTACATATTTCCCAGCAGACTCTCCAGGAAAGAAGAAGATCCTGTGGGGGTATTTGATGGCGTGCTGGCGGTTCTTCTTCTCTCGTGTGTAAGGCGATAGCCCTGGCACTGTCTCAGGTGTGCGGCTGGGGCGTTTCCACGCACGCGAATCTTTGGCAANTATTTCCCAGCAGACTCTCCAGGAAAGAAGAAGATCCTGTGGGGGTATTTGATGGCGTGCTGGCGGTTCTTGTTCTCTCGTGTGTAAGGCGATAGCCCTGGCACTGTCTCAGGTGTGCGGCTGGGGCGTTTCCACGCACGCGAATCTTTGGCAAATCCCTCTATAGATAGAGTTCTGAAATGATTCTCTGGGTAAAGCATTTCTGTGCATGTGCGGGTCTAAGCTTGTCAGCAAGCAAAACGAGGTGGGTCTAAGCTCCCCGAGGTCTGAGGACTCTGACAGGTGGCTTGCCCTCCCCGGCTCCCTCATTAGCTCACGCAGTGGGTTCGCCCATGTGGAGCTAAGGGCCAGCAACACTGCGACTCGACCTGATGGAGCCTCACCTACCACGTGTGTCCCCTCTGCGAGGGGAGTCGCCACCTTCCAGAGCTCAGGGCACCCACCAGCCTTCCACTACCCTACGCGGGGCTGGTGTAAACAGGGAAACCACCAAGAAAAAGCATGAACATAGGAGAAACGTGGCCCTGGATGGACCCTGACAGGTCACGTGTTTCCAGACTGAGAGCTAGAGGCTGGTGCTGACTCCTCGCCATCGGTGGGACGGGCCCTTGGCACGTTTGGTGCATCTGTGAAGTCCCATGAGGCCCTGGGCGTTGACTTGAGGAGACAACACGCTTCAGGGGGTGGGCGAATCTGCAAGAACAGAATCCACGAATCACGAGGATGGATGTCATCTGATTCTGTTCAGGAAGCTCCTGACAAGGAGGAGAAGTCAAATATTCCCATATTCTAGGGCAAACTGAAGCAGGTGTCTAGACAGATTCAGAGCAAGGATGAACACAAGGCCACCGAGGGCATTCGCCCGAGGGTACTCACATCAGCAGTTTCGTAATAGCGAGGGTTTCCAGCCCCTGCACCTTCGTGATGTAGCCACTTGCTCTGTGTCAGCTGCCATGGGCCGGGGGAGAGGGGCGGGGAGGAGGCACAGAAGCAGAAATGCTTGTTTGTTTTGGACCTTCCCCGAGTTTAGTGACGTTCTTTTTTGTTGCTTTGGCTCATTAAAGACACGACCCTTCCTCAATTCTGCATTTCCTCAACTCTGAATGTTCAGTGTGATTGTCAGCTGTTATTTTGCAGATGGGAACAGGAAAGAAAATACGTAGCTTGCAGGTCTGTGGCTGCTACTGATGGCATGTATTTGTTTAGACGAGAGTTCCAGAGGCAGGTGTGGACCACAGTGGGCTTGCTTTTAGCTGACTTATGTCCCTGTTAATGACACAGTGGATTTTCCTGTTAGTTTGTTATTATTTTTTATTACTGACATTAGCATTAATCTCCCAGAAAATGGATATGAAATAGGAAAAGCATCCTGGCCTCCCTGGTGGGAACTTCTTCTGCAGGGTCTGCGTCCGCGGCTTGAATGGAAGCGTTTCCTCTCGGCCGGCATTCAATCAGGGCTTGTCTCCCCTGTCCCTGGGCCGTGGCATAACTCTAATATTGACCTTAACCGAAGTCCTTTGTTTTCTACCCTAACAGCCCGAAGCATTAAAAATGCGTGTTTACTTAATTTGTCCTGGCATGCAGTGTAATTACAAGCAGTTTGTTTTCTCTGTTGTAAAATATGGTCTGGAGAAGGAATAAAGTAATGTGGAAAATTAACATTGTGATGTACTGTATCGTGGAGCAACACTAAAAATGCCTGCCAGTGCTCGTACTGGAGGTGCTATTTGTGTTGTGTGCAAGAGCAATAAAGAATTAAATGCCTCTTTCTCAACTATATTTGCATGATTTTCAACTGCAGTAAAATTAATCTGATCTGCCTCTGAGAATAAACACCACCACGACAACAAAACCGAAGAACCCCCAGAGTCGGCGGAGTGCTCACAGCTTTGAGTTCTAGCTCGGCGTTTGTTCTATGGGTGAATTTCAGGGACACCACCCTTGGCTGAGTCCCGAAGGTGACGGACACACCATGGGTGTCCCCAGGGGCTCCGCAGGTGTGTCTCTTGGGCCCAGGTGGAGAGGGCCCCGGACAGGGGGTGGCACTGCCAGCCGCCCCGGCCTCCAACCCCGCCCCTGGAGGTCTGGGCGCTCGGGGCATCTTCTGCATCTCTGTCCCAGTCCTGTGCGGATGGGTCCCGGTCCTCTCTGTGAAGGACACTGTATAAATAATACATTGTACTGTATCATCTATCAGGCTTCAGGTGCTCACAGAAAGAAACTCAGTAAGCCTGGCAATAAAGGTAACAAATTCCTCAGTTCGCCCAGGGGCAAGTTAGGACAGCGTCTGTCTGGGTGGCGCTTCCCTCAGCGGCTTCCTCCCGGCTCTACTGGATGTTTTTAGACAAGCCACTGGAACAGAGCTCCCTGGGCCACTTCTGAGCTTCTGTCCACTTTCTGCTGGGTGACTTGCCCGAAACCGGCCTCACTAGTTGCATGGGACTTTAAGACTCTTGTTGCTGTTCAGTTGCTCAGTCGTGCCCAGCTCTTTGCGACCCAGGGACTGCAGCACACCAGGCTTCCTGTCCTTCATCATCTCCCAGAGCTTGCCCAAACTCGTGTCCACTGAGTCAGTGATGCCATCCAACCATCTCATGATCTTTCACCCCTTCTCCTCCTGCCTTCAGTCTTTCCCAGCATCAGAGTTGTTCCAAAGAGTCGACTCTTCTCATCAGATGGCTAATGTATTGAAGCTTTGGCTTCAGCATCAGTCCTTCCGATGACTATTCAGGGTTTATTTCCTTTAGGATGGACTGGTTTGCTCTCCCTGCAGTCCGAGGGACTGTGGGCTTGCTGTAAACATGGCCCCCTCGGGGACACTTGAGGCTTTTGTGTTTTTGGTGAAGCCACAGTGCCAGGTCCCTGAAGGGTCTCGAAAGCATGGGTGGTTCTGTGCAGAGGGTCCCCAGGCGGGAGACCCATGACCCTGAAGGGGCCTTCTGTGCTTTGGGAGGGGTGCCTCAGAGCCCAGGCTGTGGACAGAACCTGGATTACCCAGCGGACCCCCTCCACGCCCCGAGGCCTGGCCCNGGGTCCCCAGGCGGGAGACCCATGACCCTGAAGGGGCCTTCTGTGCTTTGGGAGGGGTGCCTCAGAGCCCAGGCTGTGGACAGAACCTGGATTACCCAGCGGACCCCCTCCACGCCCCGAGGCCTGGCCCGCAGCTCCCCTGAGAGGCTGGGTGACGACAAGGGTCAGGGCTCTAACAGCAGTCAAGGAGCGAGAATGCTCCTGGCCTTGCCAGCCAGTGGTGGGAAAGTCGTTAGACAAGGTCAGGCTCTGCAAACATCGCAGGACTAATTCCCCCTGTAATTCATGACCTTTGGGGATGGAATCAATAGTGTTAGAAAAAGCGCGTCCACCAGACGGTCCTTCCTGGCGAGCAGGAGCGTCTTGTCTTGGCGATGTTTGTGTTCTGTCTGCTCAGAGCGGTGACCTCCCCCGCTGCCCTGGGCCGTGCGGGCAGCTCTGTCTCCTCTCAGCTCCCCTCTGTCCACTTCCTCCGAAAAGGGACGCGTGGGGGCCGCCTGAGAGCCAGCTGCCACTCCCAGGAGCCCAGGATAGGGCCAGCCAGACTCCCTTACCAGGTTGCAAAAGAGGCTTCAGATAGGGGAGTCAGAGAGAAGGGGAGGTAGGGGGAGACGGTGGGCACCCGCTGCATCTTTTCCACCCAAGGACCTTCCTGGAGACGTGGGAGAATGCGCTGGGCTGGCTTCTCCCCCACCTCACCCCTCTCGAGCATGGACTGCACTCCATTTTGGCATCACTGCCAGTGTGTCTGTTGATCTGCGTGACCGTCCCCCTGCTGCAGCGCTACGTGGCAGGATCCCCGGTTTGGGGAGGCACACACCTCCTGGGACCCTGGACACTTGCAGCTAACAGGTGACGGTGGCCCGGAAATAGTGGGGTGGGGTGGAGCCCGTGTCAGGATGGGAGTGCTTGGCGTTGGCCATGGGGGCTTTGCTGAGCAGTCTCTCCATGGGGCCCGGGGCCCTCTGTCCGCTCCCGCCTCCCCCAGGCTGCGCGCTGGGCCTGCCTTCAGACACTGACCTTCCAGGTCTGGCTCTTGGCTCCAGCTTCTTCTGCATTTGGCGCTGGGCATGGGTCCTGCCCGCTGGTGCCGCGGCTTTGCTTAGCACAGCTCTGTCTGTGCTCGGCGGGGCTGCTGACACCGGTGGCAGGGGGCAGCTGGAAAGAGAAAGGGGGGACCCTCCTCACACAAGAGTCCTGGGCAAAGCTGGCAGCCCCACTGCTGCTGGAAGGCCACGGTGTAGACGTGTCCAGGGCGCCTGGAGGCAGGTATCCTGGATGGTCACTAGGGAGACATGGGGCCATGAGGAGAGAGCACAGGGTCAGCACCCCGACGCCCGTCTGGAACCCCAGCTCCCCATGAGCGCAGCCCCCCAGCGGCGGTTCCTGGCTCAGATGTCAGGACAGACTTGCCTCCCANCCAGGGCGCCTGGAGGCAGGTATCCTGGATGGTCACTAGGGAGACATGGGGCCATGAGGAGAGAGCACAGGGTCAGCACCCCGACGCCCGTCTGGAACCCCAGCTCCCCATGAGCGCAGCCCCCCAGCGGCGGTTCCTGGCTCAGATGTCAGGACAGACTTGCCTCCCAACCTTGGGCGTGCACACATGTGGAAAACCTCGTTGGGCCTACAGACTTCGTGATGTGGATTCACTGGGTCCCTGACGCACCCGTGACCACAGGCCCGGGGCGTCCCCTGGGGCAGGGAGATGGGTCTGTTCAGCCAGGGCTGTCCTGTGTCCGTGAGAAGGTTGAGGGCCCCTGGGTTTCCTGCCCCTCGTCCCTGCCCGGCCCGGGCTTCCTGGGGGCCTCGGACGTGCCTCCCTGCAGCCTTCCCACTGAGCCGCGGTGCGCCTGGGGCCGGCTCTGGACCTCCCGCTCTGCCTCCTTCGGCCCCGGTCACTTTCTCGCTGCCGGGATGACTTGCCTACTGCTCCGGTCCGTCTGTGAGAATGTTCGCGATGTTGTGCTTGTGCAATTTCCGGGTGCCCAGAACCTGTCAGCTGAGTGAACAGGTCCTCTGACTTTCCAGGGCAAGTGGTTGCGGTNTGCTGAGCAGTCTCTCCATGGGGCCCGGGGCCCTCTGTCCGCTCCCGCCTCCCCCAGGCTGCGCGCTGGGCCTGCCTTCAGACACTGACCTTCCAGGTCTGGCTCTTGGCTCCAGCTTCTTCTGCATTTGGCGCTGGGCATGGGTCCTGCCCGCTGGTGCCGCGGCTTTGCTTAGCACAGCTCTGTCTGTGCTCGGCGGGGCTGCTGACACCGGTGGCAGGGGGCAGCTGGAAAGAGAAAGGGGGGACCCTCCTCACACAAGAGTCCTGGGCAAAGCTGGCAGCCCCACTGCTGCTGGAAGGCCACGGTGTAGACGTGTCCAGGGCGCCTGGAGGCAGGTATCCTGGATGGTCACTAGGGAGACATGGGGCCATGAGGAGAGAGCACAGGGTCAGCACCCCGACGCCCGTCTGGAACCCCAGCTCCCCATGAGCGCAGCCCCCCAGCGGCGGTTCCTGGCTCAGATGTCAGGACAGACTTGCCTCCCAACCTTGGGCGTGCACACATGTGGAAAACCTCGTTGGGCCTACAGACTTCGTGATGTGGATTCACTGGGTCCCTGACGCACCCGTGACCACAGGCCCGGGGCGTCCCCTGGGGCAGGGAGATGGGTCTGTTCAGCCAGGGCTGTCCTGTGTCCGTGAGAAGGTTGAGGGCCCCTGGGTTTCCTGCCCCTCGTCCCTGCCCGGCCCGGGCTTCCTGGGGGCCTCGGACGTGCCTCCCTGCAGCCTTCCCACTGAGCCGCGGTGCGCCTGGGGCCGGCTCTGGACCTCCCGCTCTGCCTCCTTCGGCCCCGGTCACTTTCTCGCTGCCGGGATGACTTGCCTACTGCTCCGGTCCGTCTGTGAGAATGTTCGCGATGTTGTGCTTGTGCAATTTCCGGGTGCCCAGAACCTGTCAGCTGAGTGAACAGGTCCTCTGACTTTCCAGGGCAAGTGGTTGCGGTGGGACTACCTTCACATAACTGATGTACTGCAAAAATACTCCAGTGTAAAGTGTGAAAGTGCTTCCTTCTTTTCACTTTTCCACAGAGCTTCCAGTGGTGCACCATCAGACTGTAAACATCAGGCAGCACTGGAGGGAGAAGCCGGGGCCGGAACCTGCCCAGGCCGGAGCCACAGCCTATGAAATACTGAGAGAGGACTTCAGCTCAGCCATAATGTGAGAACACCTGTAGTCGAGGGAGGGACCACTGCTTACATCGCACCTTACACTCATATAAATGTTTCAAGCTTCTCCCTTCTGCCACGTATGGTGTTAGAGGCTGGAAGACCGTCAGCCTCGTTTTAATGTCCTCAGAGGACAGTGAGGGACAGGCTCCGTGGAGGCGATTTTCCTTCAGTGGACAGACTTGTAGGTGTTTTAATCCGAAAATGTCTCTTTCTTTCTGTTGCTTGTTCTCTTCTCACTGAGCCCGTGGAGACGCAGCTGTGATGCCCGTCCTCAGGGCCCCTGGCCTTCGGGTCCAGCTGCTGGTCGGGGCTTTGGGGGGGCTAGGGTTGCCATCAGCTTTCTTCTGGGTGGAGTCGAGTCATCTGAAAACGATGTTCCTGAGCATGAATCCGAGGGTCACTGACCCCCCTCAGGCGGGTGTCACAGCGTGGAGCCACGGTCAGGACTCCCCCGGCTGCCCCCCTCGAGGTCAGCATTGCGGGAGGTCACAAGTGGTCAGGCTTGCTGGAAACACGCTTGCGAGGGACTGAGATATTTGGGGGTCTGAGTGGACTGAGATATTTGGGGGTCTTTTGGAATGGTGGAACAACCCCTGGAGTTCCTCTCGACTTTCCTGTTGAAAGTGCCTCCTCTTGATATGCGACGGGACCCCGGGAATGCTTTCCCAACGAAGCAGGGAAAAGAACCCTCATCTCGAGGAGAGGAGGAGGAAACGGGGCTCCTCTTGAGTTGTGGCAGGACCCTCTGTGTTCCTCTCGAGTGGAGTCGGGTATGTGGGGGCCTCAGGGATGGCCCCTGTCCCCTCCTGCTGTCTGTCTGTCCAGCCTTCTTCACGTCGTCAGCACCACACGTTTTGCCCTCTGGCCCCATTTTGGAAGGGACGTTTTGCCCCTTCTTGATGGTTTAAAAAGGCATCTCTTCTCTCCATTGCTTCCCAGTGGGCCATTGTGTGCTTTTGGGCCATGCTTCCCTGCCTCCCCTTGTTAAACCGAGACTCCAGCTGGCGTTTGCCGTCTGTGGAGTGAGTGTGAGGGACGCATAGACTGATGGATCTTGCCTGTGACAGTCATCAGTGAGGTGCTGTAATGGTGATTTTCCATCTCTCTCGTTTCTTTTGTGTTTATTCATTAGATATTTCCCCCCTAAGGAAGTGCCACTCCTTCCTCCTGTTAATGTTTTCTAACTTATTGGAGCCCATGGTGGGGTTAGGATGCTTCAGGCTGGTCCTAGTATGTATCAACATGGTTCTTGTATAAAGCATGGCTGGAAATGTCTGTTGGAATTAAATCTTGTTACTGGGATTCATCCAGGAAATATTCATATGTCTGGTGTAATTTTATTTGCTATTTAAGTTCATAACATTTTTCTCACGCACTTCTTTGTATCTTCAATACTGAATAATGAAGTGTACACTTAAATATGATTATTTTAAGATTTTTGTCCACTTAGAACACTATCTTATGATTCAAAAGCCAAGTATTGATGTAAATGACATTAGTTGAGGGGACGACAGAGGATGAGATGGTTGGATGGCATCACTGACTCGATGGACATGAGTTTGAGTGAACTCCGGGAGTTGGTGATGGATAGGGAGGCCTGGCTCACAAAGAGTCGGACACAACTGAGCGACTGAACTGAACTGATGTAAATTCTTTGAGATAATCATATAGAGTGTCATTATAAGTTCATATATTTAAATAGGGACCTGGTAAAATGATTGGATGGCATCACTGACGCAGTAGACATGAGTTGGAGCAAAGCTCTGGAGATAGTGAAGGACAAGGGAGCCTGGCGTGCTGCAGTCCATAGGGTAGCAGAGAGTCAGACAAGACTTAGTGACTGAACAACAGCAATGAAAACACATAGGACATAGGAAGCTAAAGAGTCATCAATGGAATTGTCTAATTTAGAAATGATGGGGAAAGTAGACACTCTTGAGGAAAACATCTTTACAGGCACCATATATCCTTACCCTTCAGTCTTTCTAAAGAAATGACACATGGATATTAAAGAATATTTTTGCAAGATTGGGTGAGTTGGATGTGTTCTTGTGCACATAAGTGTTTTACTGCCCTTTAGCAGCTGGTCTTAGCCAAGAAAGCGAGATATTTCCTGCTAAGCTTTAAATCAGCTGTTTTATAGAGCACAGAGAATTTTTTATTATAACATAATTCTGTACATAAAATATCACATTAGAAGAAGAAGATAAAGTTTTGCACTTTCATTCTCCATTTATTTGACTGAAAACAATTGCAAGGGAATCTAACCAATCAGAGTCCTTGTCATGAAGCCAAGGATTTGAAGCTCAGGTGGGAGGATGGAGGGGGTCTCCAGGGCCCAGAGCCCGCGTCTTCATGGGTGGGGGCTTCGGCAAGTGCACAGAAAGGTCGCTTTAACCGTGGGAGACATGGAGGAGGGCTGATGGCGGTGAGAGGTCAGAGCAAAGCCACACGTTGGGGGGCCCGCTGCTGGGGCTCTCCATACGCAGACGGGGACAGCCGCTCAGCCCAGCTGAGAGGCTTCTGCTGGCTTCCATGGGCCAGCACTGCAGGGCCTTCTTCTCTGGATCCTCTCACCAGGGGTCTTCTGCTGTTCCCCTGACAGGTGAGCTCTCAGGAGCTCCATCCCACAAACCTAGTCCCACCTCTCAGAGCCATGTTTCCACCCGACAGAAGTAGAAAGGATTTAATTTTTTGAGTATCCCAAGATGCCCTGTAAAGAGTCAGCCTCCACTCTCTTACATTCCGAGTGTATTGCACACAGGCTGTAATGGTACGTTTTGCCTGAAATCATGGGGGAGAACCATCAAGGTCCATCTTTTTTGAAAAAGAGAGAATTCTGCCTTCACATACACCCTGTCTCCTCTGTGATTTTAGCTCATCTGATGCTCTTGTCAGACAGCCTCAAATGTCTCCACGCCTTTGAAACTCTGGCTGTCAGGATAATTAAAACTTCCCATCCTATTTTTCTGCAGCTAGCTTGATGAATAGCAAGCAAAGTTTCTAGAGGCACAGTCCCTCAGGCTCCCCAGCAGTTATCTCTGCCTATTCGACCTCATGGAACTACTACTAATGTTTTCCACTCTTTGTTAGGCGAGCGGGCAATTACACTTTATGCAAAGAAAAGTTCAGCTGAAGAGTTAAGTTGATACTTCAGAGGATATGACCAGAGAACGTGAGGACCACGGACAGCTCCGTGCCCAGAAAAAGTGTGCAGACCTGGAAGGCAGGGCCAACCCTGTAACGGGGATGAGGAGAGCACCTGGATCCAGCTGTTACCCTGGCAACCACCGCTGCTACCCCATGAGCATCTTCACAAGGGAAAGGACTTAGCATCTCTGTTCAACCAATGGGAACAACGCAGTGAGCCTTCCAAAGCTGTGAGCTGGCGAGTTTCTGATGGAGGTGCTGGAACAGGTTTCTTCTCTGCTGTCTTGTTTTTAGGTGTCATGCTAGCATGGTTATACCACCTTGTCTAGGAACAGGGAGAAAATGCACGTCTGTTTCTCAGAATGGCCTGTTTCTGTTCCTAGTCGGCATTGTATGTTGTCTAATACCTTCTGTAGCTCTTGGGTGCCTACTGTCATTAAACAAGAAAACACGCCCTTCCCACATGGCCAGTGGGGGTTAGCCAGCACGCCAGGAGCTCCTAAGGCCCTGCACAGGCTGCTTTCCTCGTGGGTCTGCCCACACGTAACCCGTGCTTCTCTCCTGACCCCTGTCACGTGCACTGTCTTGTCTAGAAGACCTGGTTTCCTGGGGCAAATTTGTTTTCCTCTTTCTGCCCCTGTGTTTAGCACAAGGCAGGGCATTTTGCAGATGTTCTTTATGTGCCATGAGAAGACTGTCTGTACATTGAAATCTATAGGTACAATGTTCCAAACTGAACATGAAGATGCATTTATTTAGAAAGCATTGAGCAAAGTTTGAGCAGGCTGTCTGATCACTCAGTTAAATATATGCAGTGTTATGATTTTTCCAGCAAAGAGGTGACTGTGTTCACCAGAGTGACTGTGAATGACCTCTTCTTTCCCAAGGTCACACAACACAGAGCTGGAGAGTCCCTGGACACCCACCGGGGCCCTCCAGAAACTAATGTCCTCGAAGCTGCAGAGAGTTCTCTTCTCTCTCCTGTTCAATGCTATTTATCAATCTTTTATTAACCGTCTTAGGGGCTTCCCAGGTGATGCTAGTGGTGAAGAACTTGCCTGACGATGCAAGAAACATAAGAGATGTGGATTCGATTCCTGAGTCAGGAAGATCCCCTGGAGGAGGGCATGGCAACCCACTCCAGTATTCTCGTCTGGAGAATCCCACGGACAGAGGAGCCTGGTGGGCTACAGTCCATAGTCACAAACTGTCAGACACAACTGAAGTGACTTAGCACATACACACAGATACTCTGTAGTTGTATTTTCAAAGTGCCCTCAGCAGAATCTCCTGGGGGTACTAGTTAAAAGTGCAGAATATCAGGCCCCATGCCCAGACCTGTTGGGTGCACAGCCCTGAGGATGGGGTGAGGGTTTTGCGTTTTTATTATTTAGACCATATGTGGATTTCTGTGCACAGAAAATGTGGGAACAGCAAACAGCAAATCTTTTGAACTTTTTCATACTGCTTTTTGCAGAGACGGGTTCAATGATTTGGGTTCCTTCTTCTGTGGTGTAGGAGGTACTGTGAACATGGGGGGTTATTTGTAGCCCCTGCCCTCCTCTGCATCTTGGTGGAGCCAGTGACTAGTTCTCAGCGATGGAGTGGAGTGGAAGTTGCATCCATCCTTTCCAGGCTGGTGTGTTGATCTGCCGGTGGTCTTTGCCCATCATGGCTCGTGCAGGGACGTGTGAAGCCCAAGAAGAAGGAGATGCGTGGATGGAGGGAGCCTGGCTCCCAGAAGGGCCACGTGGAGGGCAGCCAGTGACAGAAATAGCCACAGTGGATTGCTAAGAGAACTGGAAACAATGGGCTAAACCGCTGAAGCTTGGGGGCTTATTTTTGACTCGCTCTGGACATGGGTGCAGGTGTGATAAAACCCAAAACTCTGGCTCAGTTCTAGTGGTCTGTGGATGGATGGTGAGACTGGCGCTGCAGGCCTCAAGGCTGGGAGGCCCATTAAACCCTGGCAGAATGTTTGGCAGAACCGTCACCTGCAAAGACTTGGGAAGGCTGGCCTCCTTGCTGCGGAGGGCAGCAAGGAGGCCAGCTGTGGGGGGTCTTCCAGAAGAGCCAAGACATTTGTGTTTGCTGGCTGCCTCGCCATTACAGGGACTTCCCTAATGGCTCAGTGGTAAAGAATCTGCCTGCAGTACAGGGTCAAGGGCTCCATCCCTGGGTGGGGAAGATCCCCTGGAGGAGGAAATGGCAACCCACTCCAGTATTCTTGCCTAGAGAATCCCATGGACAGGAGCCTGGCAGGCTGCAGTCTACAGGGTGGCAGAATCGGACACGGCTGAGTGGCTAACACACAAGCAGGCCCAGCAGGAGGCGTTAAAGCAGGAGGCGAGCTCGGGCCCTGCTCGGTGGGTTCCAGGTAGAAATAGGAGAAGAGCCCATGTGATACATCAAGGGCCTTGCAGGACTGGAAGAACTTGCTTCTGGATCTTAACGGGTATAAGACTGAAGGATATTATCGGTTATGGAGGCTTCTGTTGAACAAGATGGGCTGCTCTGCCCCACGCCAGTGGAGGGCTGTCCTGTCTGTGTTTCAGGATGTCTCGAGGTGCTGGCTGGGGGGAGGGTGAGGAGGGACCCAGAAAAGCAAGAGCAGAGTGGGGCAGGGGGCCGTGGAGGGAAGACCCCTGTGCTGCTTCCTGGGACCGGGAAGGCCCGAGGCCCAGACCCTCTGGAGGCACAGGACATCCAGACTGAAAGGTCTCACAGAATCCGAGCCTTAGAGTCCCTAAGGCTCAGATCCACACAAGCCCCTTGCCCCCTCATGACTTCAGGAGTGGCCAAGAGGTGGATGGGCCCAGGAGGGTTCCCAGGGTGGAGGGGGCACTGGCCATAGCCTACCCGGAGCTCACAGGCCCCCGGGAGGACACGTGGGTCCTGACTGCTCTTCATGTCCCCGAGCGCCTGGAGCTGGAGCTGGACGCGATGGCTTGGGTGCTGAAGTCAGGGTTCGGTCCCCAAGTGGGAGCCGGGGAGGGATGCCTGCACCCACCCCCCACCCCGAGAGTTGCAGGCACATCTACCACCCGCTTTGCTGCAGGGCTGACTATGGGTCAAGAGCCTCTGAGGCTCTGGGATAGGATTTTTATAAACTTTGAGGTGATAAACGTTGGAATAGGGCCAACTATGTACAATTTCATTATCAACTGTTCTATTAAAAAAGTGAAAACAGGCCAAATTCTTTCATGCAAACTAGTCTAGTGTTATAATTAAAAATCCAAACCCAAACCAAACCAAAAAATAAATTGGGGATTGAGAGGCTGAGCTGATAATTTACAGATAAGATTTGCCTGATGAATGAGACCTTTGTGAGCAGGAGATTACATGGACCACAGAATAGCTCACTAGTTTGTTAAGTATCTATCCCGAGAAGAAATAATAACATTGGGGGTTTCAATAAAGGTATGCATTGTATATATACAAGTGTTTTCACATTAACTCAAAGCAATGAGTTTTATTTATTAAAATAAATAAATGACTTTTATTTAATTTTTATTGTGTACTGGAGTGTAGCCTGCTAACAATGTTGTGATAATCTCAGGTGGACAACACAGGGACTCAGCCATACATATACAGGTATCCATTCTCCCCCAAGCTCCCCTCCCATCCAGGCTGCCACATCATGTTCAGCAGAGTTCCCTGTCATTCTTATCCATTTTAAATACAGCAGTGTGTACATGTTGATCCAAGCCTCCTAACTATCCCTTCCCCCTGGTAACCATAAGTTTGTTCTCCGAGTCTGTGAGTCTGTTTCTGTTTTGTAAGTAAGTTCATTTATAAGATTTCCTTTTAGATCCCACATATAAGGGGTGCCATACTATATTTCTCCTTCTCTGTCTGACTTAATTCAATCACTGTGACAACCTCTAGAGTCTGTTTATGTAGCGGCAAAGGACATTATTTCATTGTTTTTAATGGTTGAGTAATAGGCCATTGTACATATAAGGTACCCATTATATTAAATGGTTTTTGTCATAAATATAAATCCTCAGAAGCACTTGTCGGAACACCCTTACACCTGAACCGAGGGCTCGTTCATTACAATTCACTGCTTCGTTCAAGTTGCTGAATGCGAACTTCTCCATCCTCACCCTCAGGAGAACCCTCTTGAACGTGTGGTTATTTTGTGACCAGTGACCAGCAGGACGGAAGCTTGGGGATCTCGACTTGCTGTTCTCAGCACTCGGGGGTTTGTAAAACGGATGCTCATTGTGTGTTCAGGTCTTGGGCCAGTCAGGATACTGAAGGCTCCCCCACCCCGTCTTGATGGACAGATCTGTCTCCACACCCCAAGTCTCTCCTGGTTCCCCCAGGCCGTGGATGAGATGGTTGGCTCTCCCTGGCCGGGAGGCGGAGGAGAGGTGGCGCACGTCCTCGGGCTCTGTGATCTTTGCCCCCTCCATCACTCTCCGGACAGTTCTCTGCACCTCTGCCCAGTTAACCTACACACTCACATGTCATTTCTACCTGGTGGTGGTGGTGTGTGTGTGCATGTATGTCAGTGCACACGTGTGTGTGTGCATGCACCTGTTTATTTAAAAATGTCTTTGGGGGAAAACAGTTCCTGACAACTTTCGGATCCAGGAGAGCCTAAGTGTTGTGACAATCAGTGACTCCAGAGCCAAAGACAGTTACCGGTTTCTTGTTACCATGCACTGGCCTGATGATGGCTTCAGGGGCATTTGGGAAAACCCGTGGGCCCCCCATCCGACAGCCACACTGTCTGAGCAGGGACAGGATAGTCTAGAGCTCCCTGGGACACAGGATGCCTCCGGTGGAAACGCTGCACTGTGGCCGTGCTGCTGGCTTCTGCGTCCATGGTGGACTTTCCATCTCACCCACCTTCTCCGTGAGGCTGGGGAACCGAGTGGGGTGGGGAGGCAGAACCCCAGAAACAACTTCTGGTTGAATGTGCATCTTGTAGCAAAGACTCCGGCTAACCGAAGAGAAATCACTATATTTTTGTTTGACTTGTTGGAAAATGAGGACTTGCATTAAATCAAAGATTAAATTATGAGATTTATCTACATGTANGGGGTGGGGAGGCAGAACCCCAGAAACAACTTCTGGTTGAATGTGCATCTTGTAGCAAAGACTCCGGCTAACCGAAGAGAAATCACTATATTTTTGTTTGACTTGTTGGAAAATGAGGACTTGCATTAAATCAAAGATTAAATTATGAGATTTATCTACATGTAACAATACATGAAACTGTGGTTCTGGCCAGAGGTAATTAGTGCTGGAAGGTGTCCTTTGTCCGCTGATCATAGTAACCAGGCTTCGAGGAGTTGCTGGGAAGCACATCAACCCCCGAGATCCCACAGGCGATCCCGGGGACCCCCCAGGTCTCCTGCCTGTCACTCAACAGGTGAGCAAGCGCCGATTGCATCCTGCTGAGCAACAAAGCACAGTGTGAGCTCCTAATGGCGCCTGCCCCGAGGGTGGGGGTACAAGAAGGTGAGTGGAGGCCCCCATCTCGAGCAGCCCTGCTGGACCAAGGTCCTCGCTCTGCCCGGCCTGGTCCCCCAGCTTTATACTCGTTCTAACATCAGCCTCCTTCACAAAGACGGGAGGATGAACTCTGCCACCTGAACAAGGTTTTTACAAGGTGGTGACAAGCTTTTGAGAATTGTACTTGTTCTGTGGATGCAGCGAAGGCTTGAGTGTTCTTCATTCTGACCCCGAGTCCCAGAACCACCTCCTAAGCACATTGCAGGTCATGTCAGCTAAATCTGGCCTGTTGGGAACTTCAGGCCAATGGCAAGTCCTTCTCCATCGAATACCTGGAAACTGCTGAGATGTGCCCCAAATAGGGCGCCCTGCATTCTTCCGAGTCTCCCCAGCTCTCTGGACACTTGTGATCGTGCTAAGAACGGAGTCTCTTCTCCCAGACGTGCACTCTGAGGAGCTCAGAACCATGAGGACCACCTACTCACCAGGTAAGCTGCTTACCTGTGCGGGGCTGCAAACACAACCTGGCCATTGCCGTGATTAACACTCTCGAACATCCTCACATTAACCCACTGGGGCACCACTCCGTTCAATTCAAATCGCAGAGCCGTGATGGGTCTGGAGGTGTACCCTAGGATTTTGCAGCGTGGATATGCTTCATGTGTCACAAAGAAACTCCAGAAGCAATGAAAGGGGTGGAGGAATGAGAGAAAAATGAGAATTTCATGATGGTTGCTAAGAATGTATGGGTGCAGCTGTGGGACTCTAGAGTGGACCTGGTTGGAACCAGCCTCCACCCTGAGTGTGCGCTTTTCCTGCCTCTGTCGTGAATCACTGCCACCGAGCAGCCCAATGTTTACCTCTTAGCAGTGAACCTGAGCAAAGCTGTGCTCCAAGACGACGGCGCTGCTAATTGGAAATGCCCCTCAAAGCCTGTCAACATCAGTCCCAGGGAGAAGAAGGACAGGTCTGCCCCGAGCGGTCAGCGGCTCTGCGATTTGGGAGAGGGCGTCTCCGCTGACCTGGAGCTGTATTCAGAACTCACAGCGGATGGCAGGAGGAGAAAGAGCAGGTTCCTTTCAGGCCGCTCTGTTCGTCGACACACATGTAATTTAAATATTTATCCACTGGGAAAGGCTGCTGTGAGGGGCCCACCGGTGCCAAAGGAGCCGGTCCTGGGGAGTGAGTCGTGCTGGTCCCGGCCGGCTTTGTGCACCCCGATTGAATAACACACAGCACTCCTCTCAAGAAACCCCCACTATGATTTCAAAACACATCAGTTTCAATTAACTCTGAGGGGAAAAAAAGAAAACCGTGATCACTAATTCTGGTTGTAGTTACTTATTGTGGAGCTGGCTGGCAGAGACTTAACCAAATGACACACAATAATGGAAGACTTTTTAAAAAAATTTACACCTGGAGTGACAAAATTGCCGAATAGTGTGCTTTTTGGCTTCTAAAATAAATTATACTAGAACCTATGTGCTGGAGAAAATCTAAACACAGTAGTGAGTATGACATGGACCAAATGGTTCTCCCCAAATAAGAGGCAGTTGTTTTTGTTGCTGTCTTTATTTATTTTATTTTTTCAAATGCAAGGCTTATCATTGGTTTGCCACAGATGCAGTCGACAGGCAGCAAGACCCCTCCTTAAAGGTTCGCGTGGCAGGGAGTGTTGTGGCCCGTGGGGGTTCCGGACTCAGATAAGCTGGGGGCCCAGGAGGTGGGGGCCGGGGCTGCCCTGCAGGGGGTGTGCAGACGCTCAAGGCCTGGTGCAGGGCGGGTCTGAGGCCGGTCAAGGCCAGCGTCGTCTGGTCTTCAGGATCCTGTTGTCTTTGCCAGCGTGCATCATTTCTAATTTTGTCTTTTGTTTTCAAATTCCTACAGGGTGTCAGGTAGGCATGGCCCTGTGAGTGTCGTCAGGAAGCCATGTCCCTGTTATCTCTGTGTGTGGACACAGTGCAGAAGTCCAGCGGCTCCAGGTTAGCGTCACTCACGATTTAAAGCTGTCCTCCAAGCTGTGTGGGGTCAGCGTGCATCAGAGAGAAAGGGAGGAGAGGAAGATGTGGAGACATTCTTGCAGGCTGAGTTGGGTGGGTCTTCCGCACTGTTTGGAGAGGCAGAGGGACCACCCGGCTCTGCCTCTGGGACGAGCGTCCTCTTCTGTGCTGCCACGGCTGGGGGGCCCTTTGGCAGCTCCCCGTGAGCGCTGGCTTGGGGATGTGGTTCATGTGGAAACGGTAAAGATCCCAGTGAGCCGGGGCCCAGCTGAACTGTCTTGAGGGCGCTGGAAGGAGGCCTTGTTTGCCCCCAGCAACCAGCCTCCTGCCAGGAGTGCCAGACAGTGCCTGACGCCGTCTCGGGAGCCTAGGGCTGCCACAGCCTGGGAACATGGCCGTGTCTCCTCCTTTTCTCCCCTTTTGCAGGCTCAGCTGGTAAAGAATCCGCCTGCAATGTGGGAGACTTTGGCTTGATCCCCGGATCGGGAAGATCCCCTGGCAGCCAACTCCAGTGTTCTTGCCTGGAGAATCCCATGGACAGAGGAGGCTGGCGGGCTACAGTCTATGGGGTCACAAAAGTCGGACACGACTGAGTGACTAACACTTTCAATAGTATTTTCAAAGCTCAGTTCCCTATAGATAAACAATAATTACAATCATGGCTGCACAAGCCTAATAAACGCTGAACTGTCTTTCAATGTAGGAACCTTGGCTTTTACACATGGGGAGCACTGTCCCTGGGATCTCACTTTTTAAAGGTGATGTTTAACATGCCATGAGTGATCTGCGGTTTGAAAGGACCGATTAGCACAGTCGCCCACCGCCCAACCACGTTCCTGGGGCTGACACGTTCGTGCAGCTCCATCCCGTAACTGTTAAAACTACCTGCCCCCACCGGCTTCCCATCGCGGCCTTATTAGCTCAGCTCTGTTTACCCAGATGGGAGAAGGTGACTGACCAGATGTTCTGATTTTTAAAGATCTGTTGGTGCCCCAGCGATTTCCTCTGGGAGACTGGATTGTCCCAGATTATCCTGCTGGGAGCCGAGTAGGACGAACTTGCTGCAAAGTAGAACCATTCAGCTACCTGGGAGGCAGGCAGGGCGGG
>SJYS01024249.1:251723-261958 GCA_006410695.1 Philantomba maxwellii
GGGGTGTGACTCAGGTGTGACGGGGTGTGACTCAGGTGTGACAGGGTGTGATGCGGATATGATGGGGTGTGATGCAGGTGTGATGGGGTGTGACTCGGGTGTGATGGGGTGTGACTCAGGTGTGACGGGGTGTGACTCAGGTGTGACGGGGTGTGACTCAGGTGTGACAGGGTGTGATGCGGATATGATGGGGTGTGACGCAGGTGTGGCTCTGCCCACTCAGGTCATGGGGCCACAGAACCTCCTGACGTGGGGCACCATGGCATCTCTACCCCAGGCTGCGTGCCCACTGTAACACCTGTTCACACACAAACAAACTGAGACTCAGAGAGGTTAAAGGAGGTGTGCAGCAGCTAGCTCCTGGTGGGACTGGGGCTTAGGGTTAGGGCCCCTTCCTGCCCACTCACCTCTCCTGTGGGACCAGCCCCAGGTGAGAGCGCCACTCGGGATCTGATGGGGCCTTTCCCACATGACTTATCCTGGGATCTGAAGACTCTGCTATATCCTGGGTATGGAAGTGCATGGTGGGGAGGGGTCACGGCCAGCTAGGTGGTCTTACACCTGAGCCAGGTGGGGCTGCAGAAGTCCTCCCTGCCTACCTGAGCCAGGTGAACCCCAGCTTACCTCCCTGCCTACCTGAGCCAGGTGAACCTGTGGCTTCACTTTTTGCTTGGGCCATGTGCGTCTCCGTGGGGCTGACCTCTGCTTCCTCTGAGCTGGGAGAGGCCTGCTGCCTGTGCTCACCAGGCCTTGGCACATGTGGCTGCCAGTGCGGGACACCCCTGGGCGTAGGCTCTGCTCCCAGGGTCCCTGTGAGGAAGTGCCCACCCTTCCTGCAACCCAGGCCTGGGTGGAGCCACCTGAAGGTGCCTGTGGAGCTGCGGCTGGAAGGTGTTTCTCAACAAGAACAGACAGATTCTGCTGAAAATATACCTAGTGAGATAATTCAATTTCATGTGTTAAAACGTGGCTTTCTTCAGAAATCATCAGTGATATGATACAGCTAATTAAGGCATGCATGGTGTTAACAGTTTCATTAGAGGAGATAATATTGCACAAGAAAAATAAGAAATCATTATGATGAATGTCTCAACATTACATTACATGTTAATGAAGTGTAAATGATCTAATTATTTTTGAAAGAATACAGATTCGATTAAACTGTCGGAATTAAATTGGGAAGGACAGCCCATTGTACTTTTTATGTACAGACAAGTTAGCGTTAATTAGGCACAATCTACGGGAACAAATGAGGCCCGACCCTCGGTGAGCAATCACGGATCCATTGCTCAAGGCAGGTTTCATAAAGAATTATATTAGGGGAAAAATTCTAAGTCAATTACAGACAATGTGGCAGCAGCGGAGGGCAAGCGAGGAGCAGGCAGCCCCGTTTCATCCTCACGGGGCTGGGAGCAGAATATTTCACTGACCTTGCGCACCAGGAATTTCATAAATTCCGGTTCTGCCGACTGGAGCAGTGATGGATTCTCCGCCTCTCCCTGAAGCGCTGCCTGCAGACAGCGCGGGCCTTCGGAGCTGGCTTCCTTGCCCCCTGCCCCTTGGCTCTCTGAGCAGGTCGCTGGCATGGCATTGTTGTTGTCACCCTGGCACACACCACGGCTCGTGGCCACTGCTTTCCTGGCTACGCCTTGCTGAGCTCTGCGGCCACTGCTTGGGTTCTTACATCCATTATCTGGTTCAATCCATAGACTCAGAGAAATGAATCAGGAAGATGAAGAAAGAAACCAAAGTGAAGCAAAACCCCCAGATCTGTGAAATGTCAGTGCTCTGTCAATAGAAGCCTATCTTCTCTCCCCTTTGGAAAAATAACTTCAGAAACTGAACGTTCTGCATCCGGTGTAACTTCCCCTTTGTTTCGTATTCTTGTAGAATCCAAGCCTGAACCAAGATGAGTCCTTGTTCACAGCGGATGCAGCTGCTGAAAGCTGGGAAAGGTCTGGGTATCAGGGCAGGTTTGGCCCTCAGTTTGGCCACAGTGGGATGCTGGGCTGAGCTGGTCTCCAGGCCAGCCTGAAGTTCTGGACAGTGCAGGCAGGCCTCGGGATGGCCAGCTGTGTCCAGGACCTCCAGGTACCACAGTGCAAGGTCAAGGGGGGCCCTGGCCTGCGAGTCACGTTCCTTGGCTCTTTCTGCCTAGTATTCTCATTTAATTATGGAGCCGTCCTACTTAACTAAAATCCAATACACAAAAACATGATTAAAACCCTCCAGGTAAGTTAAAGGATAGCTGTGTATTAATATGAAGAGAGTTTGCTGGATCAAACGATTTACTGCTTGGGTCCTGCTCATTCTTTTGGTTCATTAACAGGAAGATGGAGTTGATGCAATGACCCATGAATGTGTTCATTTCATAAAACAAGGCCCATAAGCACTCCATCCCTTCTCTTTCTCAGGAAGGCCCACTGGGGTTTGGAGAGGAAGGGGGCCTGCTCTTTTGGTGAGCAGGAACAAGGCTGTGCCTTTTACACCCAGCTCCAAAACTTTAGGGTAATTATTAATAATTAGAATTGAGTGAAAAACCCACACCAAGTGAGTTATTCAGTGTAATTTGCAGTTAACAATAGTTTCCTTTTTGAAACCTCAGGAGTCAGAACAAGAGCGTCATACAGTCTTTTTGTTTTAATTTCTGGCAGCTGAAGGGACTAAGATTTAGAAAAACCCTACAGAGGGAACCACATGCTTAAGCATTTTTACCAAAAATAATTTTAAAAGAAGCACACACATCAACAACAACAAAAAGTAATTTGTAAAACGTATGGAATTTGGGCTTTTAGAGTATATTTGGACCCTGCTCAAACTAGAATGTTCACAAAAGGTGCTCACAGCAAGCTGGGTTTTTGTTTTAAAAATTTTCAGTTTTATGCTGACAAAATTTCATCCTGAAGACCATTCCTGGGAGAAAGCTTTCAGAGCTGAGGAGCCTTTGGTTCCTGGGACACTGATGACCACTGGGCACCAGGTGATGGCAGGTAGGTACCAGTGATGATGTCAGTATCAGGTGATGACCCATTATTCCCAGGTGATAACTAGTAGGCACCAGATGATGAGCAGTGGGTACCAGTGATGGCCAGTGGGTATCAGGTAATGACTCATAGTCCCCAGGTGATGATCAGAGGGTTCCACCGATGACTAGGCTATCAGATGATGACTCATAGGCCCCGGGTCATGCCTGCAGGTTGGCACCAGGGCGGGACACCACATAAACTGTGGTGCCTCTGGCTTGTGGTCGTGGGGTCTGCAGCTGGGGGTCCAGGGCTTCAGCGAGGAGCTCAGAGGGTGCAGCAGTGGAGACCCACGTGGGCCCTGACACCCCAGGCTGTGTGCTGTGCTCCATCTGCCCATACGCCACCAGCTCCATGAATCTGAGATGGAAACCCTCTGCACCCCTCATTATTGGAGCTACCTTGAGCAGGAGTTGCATACTTGCCTCTAATCTTTGTGGATTGTACTTAGAAAATGAGATTCCTTGCATCGGAATATCTGTGAAAGGTGAGAAGATATCAGAAGTGATATTTAAAATCACTATCTTCTGAGGAGAAAACATTTGGAGACAGAATATGCTTTGAAGCAGCGATCAGAGACACTGGGCAGAATATATTTCACAATGACCATCTTTGCCTGTCCAGAGATCATCATTCTATAATCCTTATTTTATAAATAATATTAATTGAGCTTTGCAATCCAGGGTAATACCAAAGGAAAACCCTCAAAAATAACTACCAAGCTGGCGAATAAACAATGCAATAGAACCACGTGTGCTGGGATATATAATCTGTGTAATAAAATGTAAAATATAGTATTTTGCCAGTAGCTAATAATGCATTAACAATTATTCTCTTGTTCCTCCCAGTGGATTCATAGTATAATCAATTTCAGGTAATATTTATTAGGCTCATATCCTGTAAATCAATGACTCAACTAGGTCTTGTAAATTTCTCACAGAGGAGAAAAATATTCTATTTGATAGTATTCAAAACAGCAAAATTCTGTTTAACTGAGTTTCAAAGGCTGTGGGGATCTTGGGGATAAGAAATGCATCTTTGCATTCTTACCTGCGGGTACCAGGTCTTGCATCACTAAGATCCAGACCATCTAATTACAAATGCCAGATCGGGTCAAGCAGTTACTGAGCATAATCCTCAGATGAACATGGCTAATGTCAGTGTTATTAACATGGTCACTCAGAAACCAATTGTAGAACACAGTGAGGGTGTCAGACATGTTGTGTGCTAATGCCACATGATGAAAGATTAGTAACAGCAAAAGAGAAAAAGAAAGCCTGTGACTGCCAAACGTCACAACCAGGTTGCCAAGTTGCGTGGGGGGGGAACCCCACTGGAGGAGGCAGGCTCGCCAGGCGGAGATGGCTCACAAAGAGAAGCCGTGTTTTTCCCCCAGCCTTGTAGGCATGCTTTTTTGAACTGTTTAAATTGATTTTTCAACCTGATCTCAAGCCAGACTATATGTGACCTGATGAAGGCCTGGCCCCCTGGGCCTGGATCTTGGTCTCTTGTCTGGAGCAGTTAGTGGAGCCTGCAACTCGGGCCTGGGTGCCAAGCGGAACAGCACACCCTCCTGACCAGGGCTTTACACAAGCCAATTAAGAGTCATCTCTTGTGAACCTTGGGGTCAGGTAGTGGGAAAAGCAGCTGCCTTGTCGCCTAGCCCCACAGAGCAAGCAGCAGGGTCTCAGCTGGGCTGGCCCCCCACCGTCCACCAGAGACCTGCACCTCTCAGCTGTGCAGGCGGATTCTGCACTCTGGGCGCAAACAGTCTGGGAGCTGGGACTCACAGGTGCAGCTGGTCAGGTTTAGGTCAGACTTAGGTGTCCTCGTGCGAGGAGAGGGCTGATGGAGAAATGATGCTGGGTGTTTCAGGAGCAGAGCTGCAGGGGAGGCCTGGGCTGGCCTGCGATGGGAGAGGGCCTTGCAGGATGACAACGCAGGTGAGAAAAGCCCAGCGAGCCCAGCGTCGTGAGGTGGTCCTGCCGTTCCCTGGTTTAAAGGGTAACTTAGATGGTAAAGGAAGTCAGTCCTGAATGTTCTTTGGAAGGACTGGTGCTGAAGCTGAAACTCCAATACTTGGGCCACTTGATGCAAAGAACTGACTCATTGGAAAAGACCCTGATGCTGGGAAAGATTGAGGGCAGGAGGAGAAGGGGACGACAGAGGATGAGATGGTTGGATGGCATCACAGACTCAATGGACACGAGTTTGGTAAGCTCTGGGAGTTGGTGATGGACAGGGAAGCCTGGTGTGCTGCAGTCCATGGGGTCACAAAGAGTCAGACACGACTGAGACGAACTGAACTAGATGGTGGATGCTGCCCTCTCGATATCAGTGGGGAAAATATTAGGTCAACATCACAACCTTAGGTCAGCATGAATCACAAAAAGTAATTATTGGCAGGCATGTACTTATCATTTTGTTGCCTCTGTATGGCGGCAAGCCCAGTAGAGTGGAGCTCACCTGGCAAGGTAATCAGTTTGCAACCATAAGAGACAGGTGTATGGGCTGCTGCTGACTTTCTCTGGACTAAGATGGTCTGGACAAGGCCTGAAAGGCAGGGTTGGACAGGACTCATATATACCACTCTGGCAGGAAGCTGCCTGCTGATGAGTTAGAATCAGAGGGCTGCACTATAGCCTCAGTAGCCCCTTAACCACCAGCCTGTGAGCCATGAGAGCTACAAGAACACACTCACACCCACAGCCACCGCCGCCGCTGCCGCCAAGTCGCTTCAGTCGTGTCCGACTCTGTGTGACCCCACAGATGGCAGCCCTTTGGGCTCCGCCATCCCTGGGATTCTCCAGGCAAGAACACTGGAGTGGGTTGCCATTTCCTTCTCCAATGCATGAAAGTGAAAAGTGAAAGTGAAGTCGCTCAGTGGTGTCTGACTCAGCGACCCCATGGACTGCAGCCTACCAGGCTCCTNACCCCACAGATGGCAGCCCACTGGGCTCCGCCATCCCTGGGATTCTCCAGGCAAGAACACTGGAGTGGGTTGCCATTTCCTTCTCCAATGCATGAAAGTGAAAAGTGAAAGTGAAGTCGCTCAGCGGTGTCTGACTCAGCGACCCCATGGACTGCAGCCTACCAGGCTCCTCCGTCCATGGGAGTTTCCAGGCAAGAGTACTGGAGTGGGGTGCCATTGCCTTCTCCGCACACCCACAGCCTCACAACAGAATTGCTGTTACTTGGCAATGCAGCCTTGGTCCTTTATCTGCATGAATTTTCTGCAAATTTTCTGGGAAGCCATCAGGGCTTCCCAGATGGCTCAGTGATAAAGAATCTGCCAGCCAATGCAGGAGATGCAGGAGATGCAGCTTTGATCCCTGGGTCGGGAAGATCCCGTGGAGGAGGAAATGGCAACCCATTCCAGTATTCTTGCCGGGAGAATCCCATGGACGGAGGAGCCTGGCAGCTACAGTCCATGGGATCGCAGAGAGTTGGACATGACTGAGCACAGACACACACACATAGCACTGGTTATATTTTAAAAAGATTATAAAAAGGAAGAAAGTTTAAAAATGGCCAACAAAGAATATTCATCAGAAAATAGTGTCATAATTGGTCTTGGCAATGATTTTTTGGGTATGACACCAAAAGCACAGACAACAAAGCCAACAATAAACAAACTAGAAGGTCAATACATCAAACTAGAAGGTCCTCACAGCAAAGGAAGCAGTTGATGAAATGAAAAAGCAATCATTGAAACAGGAGAAAATATTACATTTGCAAACTATGCATCTCATAAGGGGCTAATACCCCCTTATACAAATGTATAAGGAACTCCTACAACTCAATAGCAACAACTCCCCACCCGCCAACAAACCCAAATAAGCCAATGAAAAAATAGACGAAAGATCTTAGCACATTTTCTTCAGAGATGATATACAAATGGCCAACAGATAAACGAACAAGGACTTAACATCTCTGATCATTGGGGAAATGTAAATCAAACCCACAATGAAATACCACCTCACACCTGTTAGAATATGCACATAAAGAGACAGTTCAGATTACATACTCTGGTCATAATGCATTAAAGATAGAAATTAACCACAAAATCATAACACATATTATCCACAAAAGTCATAAGATAAGATGGACAAATAAAAATCTCACTAACTGAAAAATTAAAATGAAAAAAAAAAAAAAGAAAATAATTAAAAGAAACTCAGATAAAGAAGGGGCTTCCCTGGTGGCTCAGCTGGTAAAGAATCCGCTTGCAATGTGGGAGACCTGGGTTCAATCCCTGGGTTAGCAAGATTCCCTGGAGAAGGGAATGGCTACCCACTCTAGTACTCTGGCCTGGAGAATTCCATTCCCTGTATAGGGGGGTTGCAAACAGTCAGACATGGCTAAGCAACTTTCACTTTCACTTTCTTTCAGATTAAAAAAGAGATTAAAAACTGAAATCTCAGAATCTCTTGGAAATAATGATCATAAAATATATCAAAACTGATGGATTAAAACTACAGCAGTGCTCAGAGAAAACTTTATAATCTTAAATAATTATACCATAAAATAAATAAGAAAAATTAAAATAAAGTACTCAATGTAAAATTTGGAAAAATTAGCAAGTACATAAATTTTAGGAAAGCAAAAGGAATCAATTAAAGATAACAATAGTAATGAATGAATTTTAAAGCAGAAAATCAGTAAATATTATCAAAGGTTGCTCTTTTGGAGAAAAATGAAAAAGGGAAAAATGACTTCAAATTTCCATAGGTGGTAAAAAAGCACCTGTTAAAACATCTTTATAATATGTATAGCATCTGTGTACTGTATAATAACTTCCGTACATGATTTTAAACACTTTTGTGATTCTGTTTCTCCTTTATTGTGGGATTGGTTATGTATTTTGTTAGTGTTAGAACATAGGTTTCAAGCTTGTGGCTTTGTGTGTAATAGGGAAACACAAGAAGCTTTCCCATTAAGGCAGGAACTAAACGAGTTTGGAAAACAATTATCATCACTATTATTTAATATTCTGCTGGAGGCACTGGCTAATACAATTAAATGAGACAAGAAAACAAGTTCTGAAAATTGGAAAGAGTTAAAATTATTGCCATTTGCAGAAACACAATTGTTTACTTGATAAATCCAAGAAAAATAGATTGAAAATTTATTGCAGATAAGAGAATTTTGTGAAGTGGTTACTAATAATAAAATATATAGAAATTGATGCTGTTCACATACACTAAAAATATCCAGTTAGAATTGTTAAAGAGCTGATTTGCAGTTGCAACCATTCACACGAAAATATCAAAAGACAAACTTTAAAAAATAAATTAAAAAATATCAAAGTCTATCTGATTAAAAATTTGAAACAATGTGGGAAAAGAAAGAAGAATTGAAAAATGAAAAAGAGTATCTATTTGAGAGGCTCCTCAGGGATCACTTCTTCCTTAACTGTCCTGTACGTTTAGGACAGTGTTAGCAACAATCCCTGAAGAAGGAAATGGCAACCCATTCCAATATTCTTGCCTGGAGAGTCCCACGGACAGAGGAGCTTAGTGGGCCACAGTCCATGGGGTTGCAAGGGATTGGACACGACTGAGCAACTAACAGCAACAATCCCAAACAGAACACATTGAGTGAGTAGAAAGTTATATTGAAAAATTAGCAGGAATAATCAGTTCAGTTCAGTTCAGTTGCTCAGTCGTGTCCGACTCTTTGCGACCCCATGAATCGCAGCACACCAGGCCTCCCTGTTCATTACCATCTCTCGGAGTTCACTCAGACTCACGTCCATTGAGTCCATGATGCCATCCAGCCATCTCATCCTCTGTCGTCCCCTTCTCCTCCTGCCCCCAATCCCTCCCAGCATCAGAGTCTTTTCCAATGAGTCAACCCTTTGCATGAGGTGGCCAAAGTACTGGAGTTTCAGCTTTAGCATCATTCCTTCCAAAGAAATCCCAGGGCTGATCTCCTTCAGAATGGACTGGTTGGATCTCCTTGCAGTCCAAGGGACTCTTAAGAGTCTTCTCCAACACCACATTTCAAAAGCATCAATTCTTCAGTGATCAGCTTTCTTCACAGTCCAACTCTCACATCCATACANTCTCCTCCAGAATAGACTGGTTGGATCTCTTTGCAGTCCAAGGGGCTCTCAAGAGTCTTCTCCAACACCACAGTTCAAACGCATCAGTTCTTTGGGGCTCTGCCTTCTTCACAGTCCAACTCTTGAAATTAAACGTTATCATAAAATATCTTGTGACCCAATAACTTCACTTTTGAAACTCTTTATTGTATATATATATAAACATATTTAAATAATGAGCTTCTAAAAATGTTATACATTTGTATTAATTTGCTAGGTCTGCCATAACAAAGTATCACCATGGATATTTATGATGTATTGTTGGGAGTAAAACATAACGATATAATCTCCCCCTAGAGGGAGATTTGTCTCTATTCATCTGTTAGAATATGCATGCCTTTTCTAATCAAACAAAGACATTGAAATGACAGAAACCATACATTTCTTCCCATTAATTTGACCCTGATGCTGGCAAAGACTGATTGCCGGAGAAGTGGGAGGCAGAGGATGAGATGATTGGATGACATCATCAATTCAATGGACTTAAGTGAAAGTGAAGCTGATCAGCTGTGTCTGACTCTTTGAGACCCCATGGACTGTCCATGGAATTCTCCAGGCTAGAATACTGAATTGGGTAGCCTTTCCATTCTCCAGGATATCTTCCCAATCTAGGGATCGAACCCAGGTCTCCCGCATAGTGGGTGGATTCCTTACCAGCTGAGCCACAAGGGAAGCCCAAGAATACTGAAGTGGGTAGCCTATCCCTTCTCCAGCAGATCTTCTCAATCCAGGAATCAAACCAAGGTCTCCTGCATTGCAGGCAGATTCTTTACCAACTGAGCCATGAGAGAAGCCCTTGAGTCTGAACAAACCCCAGGAGATAGTAAAGGACAAGGAAGCCTGGTATGCTGCAGTCCATGGGGTCACAAAGAGTCAGACACGACTTAGTGACTGAACAAGAAAACAAAATGTTCCATATGTAGATCTGTAGATGATACCATTCTAATGGCAGAATGCAAAGAACTAAAAGAGCTTTTTGATGAAGGTGAAAGAGGAGAGTGAAAAACCTGGCTTCAGTTCAGTTCAGTTCAGTTGCTCAGTCGTGTCTGACTCTTTGCGACCCCATGAATCGCAGCACGCCAGGCCTCCCTGTTCATTACCATCTC
>SJYS01024249.1:263307-281125 GCA_006410695.1 Philantomba maxwellii
GAGAAGTTCTTTTGATTTACTATCTTTGCAGGAGTATGCAATTCCAGGGGCTTCTGAGTATCTCCTTCTTCCATAATACACTTTCAGTTCAGTTCAGTTCAGTTCAGTTGCTCAGTCGTGTCTGACTCTTTGCGAGCCCATGAATTGCAGCACGACAGGCCTCCCTGTCCATCACCAGCTCCCGGAGTTCTACTTCATGAATAATGAAATCAAAATACAATTCCAGCTTATATTTTTGGATTTATAAAATATATAGTTTTTCATCATTTCTACTGAACATATTATTAAATTTGCTTAGACAAAATCTTTATATTAACTATTACCTGACTCTATCAACTCCTTATTTGGTAAATCAGTGTGACAGTGAGTCTCTAGGAGGCTGTGCAAATTTAGAAACAGCATCTGTTTTTCTGACAATTTTGGGTAGTACTTATTTCCTAGGGCTCTTACACACACACACACACACACACACACACACACATACACACAAATGCACACACCAATTTCCACTCCAGTAAATATATGCAGGGCTCACTTGACAATGTTTGGGAGAGAGTTCACTCTTTAAACCAATGACCATGTTGTAGGGTTCTCTTTAAATATTTCACTTCCCCTCAGTCAAAGTCTTCCACTTACATAACCAACATAAAGGAACTAGTAAGATGCTAAGCCACTTCACAGTTTTTAAAAGTTGAGAGTTATGTTTTATTTGGACTTCCTTCTAGCTCAAATGGTAAAGAATCTGCCTGCAATGCAGGAGACCTGTGTTCGATGACTGGGTCAGGAAGATCCTTTGGAGAAGGGAATGGCAATCCACTCCAGTATTCTTACCTGGAGAAGCCCAAGGACAGAAGAGCCTGATGAACCACAGTCTTTTGGGCACAAAGTAGTCAGTACTACTGCTACTATGTTTTATTTGGTGGGAATTTTTAGGACTTTAAGTCTGAGACAGCATCTCAAGTAACCCTGAGATATCTGCTCTGAGGAAGTGATGGAAGGAGTCAGGTTATATAGAAGTTTTGCAACAAAGGGAAGATAGTTTTAATATTAAAAGATTATTGTTAGTTAAAGAAGATCAGATATGCCAAGTTCCCCAGTGGTTCATTGGTAAAGGATCCACTTGCAATGCAGGAGACTTCCAGGAGATGTGGATTTGATCCCTAGTCCAGGAAGATCCTCTGAAGTAGCAAATGGCAACCCATGCCAGTATTCTTGCCTGGGAAATCTCATGGACAGAGGAGGCTGGTGGGCTACAGTCCACGGGGTCTCAAAAGAGTCAGATGTGACTGAGTGACTAAACAACACCAACAATAAGGACTTTAGTGCTTTTCTACATAGGAGAAGATGCAAGAGACTGAGCTTAGTGAAATCATTCTTTCATATGTATCTCATCTATCTGAGGCCAGTGCTTTTCATATCCTGAGCTCTGCTGAGGTTCACCATAGGGAGTGGCTGCAGCCTGATGGCTATTAGATTGCAGATATTCCTCTCCTTTCTGAGTGCCCTTAGAGCTCATCAGCTCACATTTAGGGCTGCAATCGTTGATGACAATGACATCCTTGTTTACTGATATGGCAAGCAATAATCCATTTCTCAGGTTTCTATCTGTCTGAGACTTTTTTTTTTTTTTCCCTGTATGTGTCAACTAGCTCCCTAATAGACTGTTGATCTCTGTCAACTACAGGGGGCTCTGGCTATCTCTCACCATTATAGGTTTTTAGCTTCCCTTTGTCTCTGATGGAGCACTGATATCTGGCCTCTGAGATCCCATTTTTCTCTATGAGATCAGTGAACTTGATTCTATCCAGTACTTCTTGCTTTCATTTCTGGTACACAAATGATTTTTGTAGTCTTCTAATGATACTGATCCTTCACCTACACTTCTCCAAATTTTTAATGTTTTACTGAAAGTAGCATATTCCAGCCCCTCTCTGGGTGGTACTGCACATGAGGTAGAGGTCAAAATCAGAGTGAAGGATTGAGTTGAAATATTAACATTTTTATTTCTTACTATGTTTGAATTTTCAGCATATGAATCTCTCTGGGCCTTCAATTCATAAAACTCCATTGGGTGATAGTAGAGAGAAAACCAGTTTATGTATTTTTGTAGTCTCAATTAAAATGCAAATATTTTTGAAATATGCTATTCAGTGTTCCTGAAAATGTGATTCAGTGACCATTTGCATCAAAATTATCTAGAGGCACTTATATTGAACTGGAAGGTCCTAGGCTTCACACAGGGACAATTGAATCAAATTCCCTAGAGGACATTTGTGGTGATATGCATTTTAACAAATATTTTAGATGATACTTTTGCATACCAAAATGTGGGATGTCATCATATGGAGAAAGTTAGGATTCATAGTAAGAATTCAGAATTGTGTTAACTGTCCAAATCAGAATTCTCACATTGCTTTAGGAGAAATTAGGTTCAAGAAAGAGCCAAAAGGTGTCATGTTGTGCGAATAATATTTCCCTCTTTTTTGGGTCATGAAATAAATTTGAGATGTTTATACTATCAATCCACATTATGTTTTTACCTCTCATCACATATCTTTTCACCTCTAAACAGCATAGTGGTTGGAAGATATTTGCCAAGCTCTTTCTCAAGATGGGAGTTGAATATCTTAAAATACTACTGACAGCTAATTTAAAGTGAGACTTGACCTAAAATGACAGAATTATGGAGCAGGTGAGATATTAGTGGTAGAATCAGAGATCAAAGTTGAGGTTAAGTGAGGTTTTGAGATATGGCCAGGTCCAACAGTGTCATGCACACATCTTCAGTACTCATCATTTCTGTTCAAGCCAAGTGCTTCCTACAAATACCAGCCTGGCTACAAATACCAGCCTGGCTGCCTGAGGGCTCTCATCAGAAGTGGTATGAATTTAATGCTCCTTCCAGCAGCTCTCAACCAATTATGCATGGAGTTGAGGGATAAGTAGATAAGCTTCCTCACACCATAAATGCAGCATCACTGAGGCACATTGTATATGGTCTCTCAAAGGTCCAATGTAAGTGGATCTCCAGTAGTCAACAGCGATTAACTGCTTTAATCTAGCATATATCCACCAGCTTTCTTTCCTTGGCTTACTACCTACCTCCATTAAGTATATTTCTTGAATGATTAAATTGAAAAATATTATAAACATTTGTATATTCAAACGGTTTCCACATAAATTAGGGTTTAATATAATGCTTATGATATTTTTACAGGTGTGTAATGTATTAACAATATTTATTGTCAATATCCAAGGAAAGGTTAACTATATTTGGGGAGGGATTTATAATTGCTTTTGCACTTTGATCTCATCATTGCTTCAGTTATTTATTTAAACACAGTTTTTAGAACACTTTACCAAGTGGAAAAATATTTTTCCACAGCTGGCTCTATTTATGTGGTAATCTTATTTCCCTTATGTGTTATAATAGTTTTCACCTCATTCAAATTTGTCATTAATTTGATCCTGAAATAAAATAACTTCTTTCCCATAAGCTGTGAAAAACCATCATGAATTGCACTACAATTAGAATGTGTGTCTTTTACTATCTGCTGATATTTTGCATGATCACTTTGAACCAGTTTTACCGTTTATATATAGATCTTTTCTATCAAGTAATCATTGAAAAGTTATTACAATGCTTTACATTTCAATTAGCATCTCAAGCCTGTGAAGTGTGAGTTAAGAAGTAAAATGTGTTTTTGTTAGATTTTGAGTCATATATAACAGAACATTTTGAACATATTCTATTCAGGTTAACAAAGGGCAGAAAATATATGAAAAAAATTTACTTCTCGCCTTTTTACAAAATTAATAAAGGTAATTACAATGAAATATTTTAAGCATTATTTCATTTTAGTTTTGGAAGAAGTGATCTTAACTTTCTAAAACAAAGGATTGTTTTTAGTAGTAAAGGTTAAATCTTAAGTTGATAAGATGTATGTATTAGCTATCAGTTGATACAAAGTGCTCCCCAAATTGCAAATATATTGTTGAAAACAATAAAAGTTCACCACCTAACATAGATTTTGAAGCTTAGGAATCCAGGTGTAGCTTATGACTATCTTTCTGGGTCAGAGTTGTCTTGAGGTTGCAGGCAAGGCTTCTGCTGAGACTTCATCACCTGAACGCTTTTTGACTCACTGTCTGTCAGTTGATACTTGCTGGTGGTCATTGACTCAGTTTCCCACCGTTCAAGTTTTCCTTCCACAAGTGTTCTGAGGACCTGTCAGTTGTTTCCTTAAAAGTGAGCAGTATGGTTTCATTGGCATTTCCCTAGTATCCACTGATGCTGAGTATCTCTCTGTATGTCATTTGTACAATATATCTTCTTGGAAGAAATGTCTATCTTCTGGTTATACAACAGTTTGCCCATTTACCTACTGAAGAGCACCTTTGGCTGCTTAAGAGTTTTGGCCTTTATGAACAAAATTCCTATAAACCATGTGCAANTTGAGCAGTATGGTTTCATTGGCATTTCCCTAGTATCCACTGATGCTGAGTATCTCTCTGTATGTCATTTGTACAATATATCTTCTTGGAAGAAATGTCTATCTTCTGGTTATACAACAGTTTGCCCATTTACCTACTGAAGAGCACCTTTGGCTGCTTAAGAGTTTTGGCCTTTATGAACAAAATTTCTATAAACCATGTGCAAGTTTTGTGTTGTTGTCATTGTTTTGAGTGACCAATTCACGTCTGACTCATATTGACCCCATGAACTGCAGCACACCGAGCTTCCCTGTCCTTCACTATCTCAATTTCATGAATTCGCTCAAATTCATGTCCATTGAGTTGGTGATGCCATCTAACCATCTCCTCCTTCCAATGAGTCAGCCATTAGCATCAGGTGGCCAAAATGTTGNGGGTCATCAGGATGGGGAGGGGGGAGGCAGGGGCGATGGTGTGAAGGGCCCCGGGGGGTGAGGCAGGGTCCCTGTGATGCGGGCCTGGGAGCCATGGATGCTGAGAAGGCCGGGGAGCAGGGCATCTCCCTGGAGCCTCCGGAAGGAGCTGCCCTTTGGACCCCTTGGATCTGGCAGGTTGGGGCTCTTTGCACTCTGGCCTCCAGAGTGGTAAAAGGACACGTGAGTGAGTTTCAGCCTTTCACCTGGGAGCAGTTTCTTGCAGCAGGGGTGGAAAGGGAACCAGCTCCTCAGGGCCGAACCGACCCTTGGTTCTGGTGTAGGTGGTTGTTCTCAGGTGTTGGGGAGGGAGGGCAGGCCTGTGCCGCCCGCTTCCGTCCCTACTGTGATGCTCAGCAACTTTGGCAAAGAGGCGCTGAAAGTGCTGTGAGGCTGTCTTTGCTGATTATTGATGCCAGGAGCGTCCGAAGAAGGAGAGAGCCTTCGGGGCATCCGCGTCCGGGCTGAGTCCTCAGAATGTGATACGGTCTGTAACTCTGCGTCCTCTGCTGGCTGTGGTGGCGGGTGGCCTTCCAGACAGAGAGGTCCTTCCAGCGTCCTGCTCACGTCCGCACTGGGGCCTCACCCTCCAGCCCCTCTGTCTCCCCAGCCCTCACATGAGACCCGGGTGCGGAGTCCTTTGATTTCAGCATCGCAGTCTGTATGGAGGGGAGGGTCCTCAGACCACCGTTCAGTCTGTCTGTGAGATGCCTGAGGATCAGTGGGCCGTCGGTGATGCGTGGGTGACTCGAGTGGTCAGTGGCCTTGTCGAGGGGTGGTCCAGGCTCCTGGCTCATAAGTGTGTGTGCCTCACAGAGAAAAATGCGTGTGACACATAGGAATCTCAGCAGCGGAGCTCAAGCCTGAAGCCAATGGGCTCCGCGTTCTTCAGCATAGACAGAAAGAACTCAGGGCACAGGGTGTTTTATCAGTTCCCACAAAGGAGGAGAGGTGCTTCTCGAAGCTGCGTTCGGACTTTCCTCCTTTTTAAGGTTTTCCTACGGGATCCCATCTACATAACGGAAACTGCATTCTGTGGGTTGATACTCGGATCTTCGCAGCATTTGCAGTCCTGTATCTTGCTTTGCTTTCATCCTTTCAGCCCACCCCGCAGAAGCCTACATGGCTGGAGGCCCTGTGGTTCCCGGGGGCTGCTCTGTGGACTCAGATGAAGGAGGGGCCATCTGCTCGGGGCTGGTTTGTGTGAGACTCTGGAGGCTCCAGAGTTTGGGCAAGGACTGCCCTGCAGACCCACATCCTTTTCCGGAAACTCAGCATTTCCGCTTTCTCCAGAGCTGGTTCTCTCCAGGCATGGTTTCAGCTAACACAGTTGAAGGTGATAAGATTCTCCAGAGGCTAATGTATGAGCACGCACGCTAATCTGTTAACTCAGGCTATGAAGCTGTCAGGTGACCCACATTAGTCCAACCCACAGGCACCTCCTTTCTTGTAGAAAAGGTTTCAGAAGCCGAGCTGTGGGAAGTTCATCTTCAGCTGGTGGAAGAGTTAAGTGAGGGAGCCACTGGACGCCTCCTGTGCACGTGGGCTTGACTGTGGTGCGGACAGCAGGGGGCCCACCGCCCCTTCTCTGGGGGAGACCCCGGCGGACTCCACTTATTTGACCTTCCTCCCTTCTCACCGCCACGCCCGAAGGACGGTGACACCGTGGCCTCGGCTTTGGGCGTGCTCATGCTGTGGGTGCATTAGATCCAGCACAGTATGTGGTGTAACGTGGTTTATGTGATTTTAGCCAAGCTCCTTTACGACAGACAATTGTGCTTTTCAGTCGTGTGAGCTCTCCCTCATTCCGGTCCCAGCTGGGAAACGGTGGTTTTTCTTCCTGTTGTCTGTGAGGGGAGGCCCTTTATCACGCCATCCCCAGAGACCCCGGCGTGGGTCCACATATCGCGTCTGCCTTTCTCGGGCTGGTAATGGGAGACATCTGGACGGCTTCCTGCGCAGGATCCCGCCGAGTCCAGAGTTGGCCATTTTCTGGGGAGGCTCCAGGGTCTCCGTGTATGAGCCCACAAATCACCTTCTGTCCTGGTTTATCTGATTGGCACTTTTCCTCACTATGCGACAGTTGCTTGTAGGGGGTGAGAGGACCAGTCTCTTCTGGGGTGATCGCAGGGAGACTGGGAGGCTCCCCTGGCCTGTCCTCTCTCAGGGGAACCTCCGAAGTGCCTGGTGACAAACTTGGAAAACCTTGAGGTCAAATCCCAAATCTACCACTTGGAGACCTTGACCAGGCTCTCTGATACTGGCCCGATGGGTGGATGGGGAGTTAGGGAGGTGAGGGCTTTGTGAGTCTTGATCTGATCTTCCCCAAATCACAAACTANTTTTTTTTTTAACTTGATAAATATACATAACTCCTTTACAATGGGGCTCTTGTATTGCTAATGGGGACCCTTAATGGAGAGTTATATTTCCAGGATTATATCTTTATTCAGTTGCAAATGATTTTTGAGGGGGGGGAGTTTTAATACTCTGCTCCCTCTATGAATAATAGTATCATTTGAATGCAGGGGACACCTGGTCCCGCGAGGAGGACAGTGGGGGCCCTACACGGACCTGGCAGGGCTGCCAACTCTGCGTTTTCCCAGCCTCCCCTATCCGCTCCATTCAGCATCTAATTTCATTCTCCCTCAGCAAAATGCTAGACACTTGTAACTTTATTCTCCCTCTGCAAAAACTTGCTCTCTTGTAAGGAAAAAATGCTGGAAAAAAAATTTTCTCTTATCAATCTCTTCTTATATGGAGTCTCGTAATTTGAAGGCTGGCTAAAGTTTCAGGAAAAACCTTCCAATTAAATACTGTAAAAAGATAAAATAACAGTGGCCTTGCCGCTGCCCACTGGCTTTATTGAAGCGCTCTTTTGTTGATTTATTGTACATTAGCCACTGAGCCGTGCAAAGAACATTACGTTTCAGAAAGAGCTATTCGTATGCGGCCTGCATCCACTCCAAAAACAATCAGGCCTGTATTGCGTTTTGCAAATTTATACCAGGATGTTGGTTTAGAGTGTTTCCCTGAAAAGTTTTTCAAGTAAGTGTCTGCTTTCATGGGGGAGAGTGATTGAGGCACACAAACAAACCTTTGTTTCAAAACTCACAGATGTATGGCCGGGGCTGGGCTTTGTTTTCTCTTTAAGAAGTATTCTCAGATTTTTGTTTTGAGCACAACACAGGATTGTACCAAAAAAAATCAGCTTGAGGATGAATGTCTTGTATAATCTTTGACTTTCCCAGATTTTCCCAGGGTTAATTTTTCTACTCCAAACTTTGCCTGTTGGGTTGGTTTGGGTGAGTTTTGGGGTTTGTTTGTTTGTTTGTTTTTTAAATTCGGGCCCACAGTGAAAAGGAATCTGGCTGCTTCAACCCCTAATGGCTTCAGGAAACTTCATGTCAACGCTACTGGGGGTCAGCAAACTCCATAAGTGCCCACCTGTTGGGGTCCCGGTCTGCCTCTCACTCGCCTGCATGAAGACCCCTGTCCAGGACACCCATAAGCCCCAGGCCAGGATGTTCTGGGGGAAGCATGGGGGTTGGAAGGGGGGCAGGGAGCAAACTGTTTATACTCGGAGCCAGGCATCCTTGGGAGCATGAAAACAATTCCTCCTCCCCAAGAGATGAGGTGTCTTTGCATTCTATGTGGTCACAGGTTCAACTAAAAAACACTTGTGCACAGACATGTGAAGAGTGAGCAGTTAGGAGAAGAGTCTCGTGGGGGCAAAGCCAGGAAGTGGGAGAGGCCCGCCCGTGGCCCGGTGCCCGAGGTCATCCGCGGAGCAGGGAGCTGTCTGGTGGCCGGGCGCTGGCACCGGCGGCAGCCTCCCCAGGCGGCTGAGGCTCAAGTCTGCACCCAGAGACTGGTCGGGCATCTGTTCCCACACAGGTCGGGACAGCAGGACAAGCCTGCGAAGGAGCAAGGCTCTTGTCCATCCACGGCACCCCGGAGCCCACAGCCCACATGGGAGCCTTACTTGGAGAGGTCGTGGAGCCCTGCCAGCACCCACCTGGAATGCGGTGGCCTCCCGCGGTGTCAGTATGGCTGGGGGGCCACTGTGGGTGAAAGGCCACTGTGGGTGAAAGGCAGATGCCAGACACCCGGCGAGGGCATGAGTGTAGGCGTGACTGGCTGAGCAGAGTCACAGCTGAGTTGAGGTTGGTCACTGTCCAGTTTTGTTACAAATTAGTGACCACTGATCATGCCCTTTTCATACTCATATTTTATTTAGTTATTTTTATTTTCTCCGACTCTCAGAGCAGACCTACAAGTCTCATTTTCAACATGAGGAAGTTAGGAAGTTGAGACTCAAGGGCACTTAAATAATTTGCCCAAGGTGTTCCCATTGGTATTCAAGTCCAGGTTCTTCCAGGTGCAAATTCAACTCCTGTCCACCGTGTGAACTCCTCTGAGCTTCCCAAGTCAAGGTAGGTGCGGAGACATTCTTATTCCTCAGATGAAGGATATGTTGGCTCATTTGTGGACTCTCTTCCTTTACTTTGCCCCATCCCCCCAGAAAACGGGTTATTTGGCTCCTCCCTCTCACCGGAGCTGGCTAATTCTGGCGTGCCATCAGCCCAAGCCTCTGCCCTCATCATTTAAAGACCACGCCCGAGTCAGGCTGTGCCAAATGGTGCTGTGGTGTGAACAGTCACTGCCGCTTCCTGATCCCAAGACTTCATCTCCCTCAAGTAGCAGAAATGTCCTGTTCTCCCAGGATGTTCAAATTATGTCTAGAAGTGGGGTATTGGGTTATTCTTTCGGGGAAGAGACGCAGATGGGCGGATGAGACGGGGAACCAGCAGGTGCAAGGTGGACTACCAGGTAAATGCCCACAGTCAGAGACCTGGAGAGGGTGAGCCTGGGGCCCGCAAGCTGGCAGAGGCCAAGGCATGCAGTTGCTCCAAAGGAGAACGTTCCTGCATCTCAGGTGTGGAGCTGCCAATGCCCCCCTCCCCAAAAAGCAATGCTTCACCAAAAAGCAATGCTCTGAGCTCACTGATGGCAGTGCAGCGAGATCCATGAGTCTGAGAGGAAACACCTGAAATTATGAATGGAACCTCAGAAAAGTCAAGGGCCCCAGGAAACCTTTGCAAAGTTAAAGGAAGTTCCCCTCCCCAGGTAAGGGGCTCGTGCAGGAGTCTCGTCTGGCGCTTACATTCCAGAATCCCCTTTAGGACCGACGGACCCGCGTGCAGACTCCCTGTCACGCCACCTGCCCTTCAAGTCCTGCCAGGGTCACTGGGACACCTGCCTGCCTGATCATCAGTCACTGACAGTTTGGGACCTGGCGCACAAAGCATCCGTCATCACTTAAAGCATTTATTGTCTCAGATCTGAGACTCGTGGCTTACTATCTTTCTCTTCAGGAAGCTCACATTCTTTGTGGCACGTTAAAAAAAATAGATTTTGTACTGCTGCATTTTGTAGTATGGGGGTTGGGGGTTTTGTTTTCAAAACCCCAAATCTCACCACCACTTCAGAGTCTCAGAAACCCCAGGACACTCCTAGCATCTACTGAGGATAAGAAAGACACGAGGTGACCCAAGACGGCAGAGGCACGAGGGAACGCAAGTCTGACCCCTCCCTCAAGTTCACACTCAAGAATTCTGGCGTTTCCCTTGCGAGAGACAGTGCCAGACATAATTTTCTAAGCTAACTGGTACTATTTCCAACACAAAAGGAAGGCGTTTCTTATTAACTGAAAGTCAGTTTTCCAGCCACAAGCCGTGTGATGAAAACCTCTTTTGAGCCCAGGTAAGAGTTGGGGCAGATATCTGGGAGCACAGAAACCCAAAATTGCTCTGGAGGAAGCCAGGACCCACTCTCGATCATCACTCAGCACCTTTGCTGACTGCCGCCCCAGAGCCAAGCATCACACAGAACACGCTGGCTGGCAGCCCCAGTCACACTGGCCGGCCCTGGTGCCAGGAGGGCCCTCGAGACGGCCACGCTCATCCACCCCTCCCTCATGCCGAATCCCTCCCCTCGAAGGTCCGGTCCTGGTTTGCACGCCCTCCGCCTTCCCAAGCTAACACTTTACCAGCCTCGCCGGCCGATCACCGAGCACGAAAAGGGCAAAGGATGCCACGAGCCACAGGCGACACCCGCACCTTGTCCCTGGCCCCCGCACACCTGGGTTTCAAGCCAGCAGGAGTGATGCAGCCTGCCGGTCAGCGCGGCCTGTCCTTCTCAGCCCTGCTGGGCTGTCCTTCTCAGCCCCGCTGGGCTCTCACCACACCATCCGGTACCACGGCAGCAACCACTGAGAAAGCAGCCGCCCCAGTCCCCGTGCGTGAACGTCCTGTGCGTGGTCCTGACGCCACGTCCAGCCGGTTCTGCCCGGGGCCACACGCCCAAGGGCCGGCTTTCTCTGCGGCAGCTGCTCTGGTCAGACAGTCAACGCAACACGGCCATCTGCGCAGAGCCAGGACGAGGACAGCATCGCACAGGGACCCTGTGGCCTTGCGGGGTCCCCTGTGCTGGGTGATGGATGGCTGGTGGGCGCCCTGCCAAGCAGTGTGCTTCCAGACTGGAGAGCGGCGTGCGGGGCTGTCAGCATCCTACCCTGAATTACTGGTTTCTGCCTTGATGCCTGTGTTTTAGCCAACTTGAATCTTGGAAAATTATTTTTATTCAGGTGACATCTGTAATAAAGAGCCCATCAATAAATATTTTCTGCCTGAGAAATGTGCTCAGTCCACTCACCATAACACGAAAACCAGGCTTGGTGATGCTGGCCTGGAAGGTTGAGGAGAGGGAGCGTTGTGGAACACGGAAGCGGCCCATTTCTCGCCCGCAATCCACGCCCAGGGCCCCTGGCCCAGAGCCTGCGCGGCTCTGTAAGGGGTGGCCAGCCACGGTTCCAAGTTCACTGAGGAAGTGGTCCTTGGCCCCCACAGTGAACCCCATCGGGCTGTCACCCTTGACCACCTGTCCCGGGAGTGAGGTCCCAGCAGCAGGAGGAGCGGCTGGGTCAGTCTGTGCCCCGGGGGAAGACCAGGGGACTCCCAAGGGCCCTCCAAGCCCAGTGACTCAGTTCTAGCAAGAAGCAGAGGATGGGGGTGGTCCATCTCACTCCAAGGACCACTGCGCCTCAGCACCCCTCACCTCCCGGCCCACCTGCTCCTCTGCTGGCTCGGGGGGCCCCAGACAACCTAACCCCCTGCCTGGAACCTCCCAGAGCCCCGTGGACCACCACTCCAACCCCACACACCACCGCCCCCAGTCAGCCACCCGTGTCTCTCCTGCTCGTCACCACAGTCCTGTTGCGGGTTCCCTGGTCTGTTCGCTCACAGCCTCTCCTCCCTGCAGGAAAACAAGCTCCAAGAAGGTCAGACGCACTGTGTTCGCGGCTAAATCCTCCACATCCAGGACCAGGGCCCTCAGAGGAGCTCAGCGAGCCTCTGTCTGGAGGATAGTTTTAGTGCCACACAGCTGTCAAGATGAAAGTACACCGGGGCGAGCGGCGGAGGATGGAGGAGTCGGAGGTCTCACGGGTGTAGCTCCGCAAAAGCCAGCCTGGAACTGGGTTATAGAGCAAAGCTCGTGAGAACATGCTGCCGGTGGGCCCCACGGCCGAGGCCGTTCTCCTCCGCCACCTGTGCAGTGATAGGAAGTCATGGTAGGCAGCAGTGAGGTAAATACATATGCCGCAAAGTCTAAAGTTAATATCAAAATAAACAGAAAGAAAGTTATAGGTAATTAGCTAAAAGGGAGAGAAGTTTATTAAAAATTACCTGTGTGATCCAAAGGAACTGAGAAAGAAAGGGGACAAGAGCCAATGAGAGCTGGGCATTGAATTACACACCAAGTCCTGGGCCATGTGGATCGCATCTCCGATGAAAGGGTTAGTCTCTCAGTTGTGTCTGACTCTCTGCAACCCCATGGACTGTAGCCCACTAGGCTCCTCTGTCCACCGAACTCAACAGGCCAGAATACTGGAGTGGGCAGCCATTCCCTTCTCCAGGGGATCTTCCCCACCCAGGGAGTGAACCCGGGTCTCTTGCATTGCAGGCAGATTCTTTACCTTCTGAGCCACCAGGGAAGCTCACATCTCTGAGGCTGTTCTTAAAAAAAAAAAAAAGGAGTGGGATGAAAAGTGGTGACTGGTCTCAGGACACATGCACTGGGTCGGGGGAAAATTGTGTGCTCTGGTCTCTCCAACCAGAGGGAAGGAAAGGCAGCCTCAGGTCGGGTGGGTGGAACGCTTGTGACCGGCTGGCCCAGGCCGCTCGGGAGTGAAGGTTGCCGAGGAAAGAGCCCACAGGGTCCCCCTTCCTGTAGTTGCGCTGTGGGCAGAAGTCACACTCAAGCCTGAACAGCACAGGTCTGCTCACATAGATTTTTTCAATGTTGTTGTTCAGTGGCTAAGGCTTGTCTGACTCTTTGTGACCCCATGGACCGCAGCATTCCAGGCTTCCCTATCCTTCACCATCTCCTGGAATTTGCTCAAACTCGTGTCCATTGAGTTGGTGATGCCATCCAACCATCTCATCCTCCCTTACCTCCTGCCCTCAATCTTTCCCAGCATCAGGGTCTTCTCCAGCGCATCAGCTCTTCGCATCAGGTGGCCTGATACTATGTTTTCTCAAAATAGTGACTGTTTTACCCTTTATGGATCTTTAAACTAACTAAGTGTGGGGAAGCACTAGTGTTTGATTAGAGACCATGATAGGAAGGATCAAAAGAGGAGGGTGGGCCCTGCATCCCCTGGGGCTGCTTCAGCTCCTGCCCCAGCGAGTCCTTCACTGTTTCGGAGGCAGAGAGAGCAGTAGGTGAATTTTCTACAATGTAGGGGCAGCATCCAAACCCCTGCATTGTTCAAGGGCCAACTATCTTTTGCTCTACTTTTTATATATCAAAAAAGTGATTTTTCCCATTTTCAACAACCGCATAGTACCTGGCTTGTACCATTCCGTGCTTCTAAATGTGGTCTTTGCTAATGTTTAACGGGCATGGTTTCTGCATCTCCCCAGCTGAGGATGCGGCCAAGGTAAGAACAGGAAAGCTCCCCACCTGTGAGTCTTCACAGGTGATGTTTGATCTGATCCGTTCCAGCCTCACAGCAACGCCCCCCGTGTGCTGTGCAGGCCCCAGCCCTGGATTATCACACTCTCTGCTAGTGCAGACGCAAGAGCAGAACTTCAGCGTGTCCAGCACCCAGGCAGGCGACCCCCAGGAAGGGGAAGCCAAGTGTGGGTACCCCCTCCTCTCACGATGGGGACTCCACCCTCCCCACACCCTCTTTCTCCACCCAGCAAGACTAATTCTTGCTTGGGGTGCCTTTGAGCTCCACTAGCGCATGGAATGGAGAAGGCAATGGCACCCCACTCCAGTACTCTTGCCTGGAAAATTCCATGGATGGAGGAGCCTGGCAGGCTGCAGTCTATGGGGTCGCTAAGAGTCAGACATGACTGAGCCACTTCACTTTCACTTTTCACTTTCATGCATTGGAGAAGGAAATGGCAACCCACTCCAGTGTTCTTGCCTGGAGAATCCCAGGGACAGGGGAGCCTGGTGGGCTGCCGTCTATGGGGTCTCACAGAGTCGGACATGACTGAAGCGACTTAGCAGCAGCCCATGGAACAATGTTTTTAACGCAGAACCAGATTTGCCATGAGCCCCCAGCCCCCAGGGTGGGACATTCCCAGGAAGCCAGCCACACCTTCTCCAGGGGCACGGTGCCCCATCCAGCCTCTCGGGTACCTGGTTCAGTGACTGACCTGTCATCTTTGTGGTTATCAAGTTGCAGCCGGAGTAGTCAGCCCTGGAAGTGAATCTGTTCTCCATTGATGAGATCTCTGCATGGGGAGATGCTAGATAGGATACACATAATACCACCATGGTGCCCCAAAGAATCGCCAGGAAACTGAGCTTTTTCTCAGATGAAAATCCCTCCTGAGTCTACAGGACAGCACACAGCCCCTCAAAAGCTGTTGTCTCTCGTGCGTTCCCCTCCCCAGCCAGCAACTCCTCATGCTCCCACGTCCACTGCAGCACCCTCTCCACACCCCAAAAACCCAGACAGAGACTTTGACCTCTTTATACACTCAGTGCTTCTTGAAGTCATCCATTCTAGCAACTACAAGAGGGCTTCAAGTGCGGGTTTATTCTGACAAACGTGCAAAGGCCGGTCAGAGCTGGTCCAGGAAAACATTGGTCTCATCAACCAGCCTGCCCATCCCAGGAGAGACGGCAGGACACAAATAGAGAGCACAGCGGTGGAGATCTCCACCCCACACCCTGTGTTACTAGCATCTGCTATTAGATGCTGTCACGATCCAGTTACTATAGGACAGCAGCCCAGGATATGGCTTTCGGTTGCCGCTTTTTCCCTTTATTTTTAATCATAGAATACTGTTAGTGGCTCAGTTGTTCAGTTGTGTCTGACTCTTTGCAACCCCATGGACTGTAGCCTGCCAGGCTCCTCTGTCTATAGGATTTTCCAGGCAAGAGTACTGGGGTGGGTTGCCATTTCCTTCTCCAGGTGATCTTCCCAACCCAGGGATCAAACCCAATCCTGCACTGCAAGCAGATTCCTTACTGTCTAAGGCACCAGGGGAGCCCAATCATAGAATAATAAACATGAAATTTACAATTTTTAAGCATGCAATTCAATGTTGTTGTGCCTACATCATCACCACCCATCCCCAAAATTTTTGTCCTCTTTCCCATTAAACCCTAACTCAAAGATCTAAATATAAGAACTAAAACTATAAAATCTTGGGAGAAAACATAGGGGAAAAGCTTCTTGAGACTGGATTCTCACAGGTCCTTCCCTGAGCGTCTCCTTACGCCTCTGTGACATTTTCATCAGCAAATCAATACAGAGGGAGACTTCATTTCACACCCTTTGCTGGCAGGTAACACAACCTGGATGCAGAGAAGGCAGAACCATGCCATGCATGGGGCCAGGTCGCCTGAACACAACATGTTCAAGCCATATCAGAGGACGAGACATGGGAGGGCTTGGCATCAAGACAGACAGCATCTTAGAGCAGAAGCTCTTTGCTGGGGTGATGAGTGGGACTCTTGGCCTCCCAGGGCTGCAGGAGAGGAACCACCCTCAGGGAGACTTCCTGGGCCACGAGGGAGGCTGTGTGTGTGTGTGTGTGTGTGTGNTTACATATTTCAGATAACAGTGTTTATCAGGTTTTTCTTTTGAAAATGTTTTCTACAAGTATTTACTTTGTCTTCTCATTCTCTTGAGATTATATTTCACAAATAGAATTTTTAAAATTTTAATTAAGTACAGTTAATTATTCAAACTATGGCACAATTGCACTCATTTGACATGCTAGCAAGGCCATGCTCAAAGTCTTTCAGGCTATGCCTCAACAATATGTAAAAAAATAACTTTCAAATGTGCAAACTGGATTTAAAATAGGTAGAGGAACCAGAGGTCAAATTTCCAACATCCATTGGATCATAGGAAAAACAAGAGAATTCCAGGAAAACATCAGGTTTTGCTTCATTGACTATGACTGTATGGATCACAGCAAACTGTGGAAAATTCTTCAAGAGATGAGAATATCTGACCACCTTACCTGCTTCCTGAGAAACCTGCATGCAGGAAAAGAAGCAACAGTTAGAACTGGACATAGAACAACAGACTGGTTCCAAATTGGGAAAAGAGTACATCAAGGCTATATATTGTCACCCTGCTTATTTAACTTATATGCAGAGTACCTCATGTAAAATGCCGGGCGGGATGAAGCACAAGCTGGAATCAAGATTGCCAGAGAAGTATCGGTAACCTCAAATATCCAGAAGACACCTCCCTTATGGCAGAAAGTGAAGAGGAACTAAAGAGCCTCTTGATGAAGATGAAAGAGCAGAGTGAAAAAGCCAGCTTAAAACTCACTATTCAAAAAAGTCATATCATGGCATCTGGTCCCATCACTTCATGGCAAATAGATGTGGAAACAATGAAAACAGTGACATACTATTTTCCTGGGCTCCGAAATCTCTGCAGATAGTGACTGCAATCATGAAGTTAAAAGAAGCTTGCTCCTTGGAAGAAAAGCTATGACAAATCTAAACAGCAGCATTAAGAAGCAGAAACATTACTTTGACAACAATGGTCAGTATAGTCAAAGCTATGATTTTTCTAGTAGTAATATATGGTTGTGAGAGCTGGACAATAAAAAAGACTGAGCACTAACGAATTGATGCCTTCAAACTGTGGTGCTGGAAAAGACTCTTGAGAGTCCCTTAGGCAACAAAAAGATCAAACCGGTCAATCTTAAAGGAAGTCAACCCTGAATAGTCATTGGAAGGATTGATGCTGAAGCGGAAACTCTGATACTTTACCACCTGATACAAAGAGTCAACTCATTGGAAAAAAGCCTGATTCTGGGAGAGATTTAAGGCAAGAGGAGAAGGGGAGGACAAAAGCTGAGATGATTGGATGTCATCACCGACTCAATAGACATGAATTTGAGAAAACTCTGGAAAATACTGAAGGACAGGGTTGGCCTGACGTGCTACAGTCCAAGGGTCATAAAGAGTTGAACACAACTGGACAAGTGAACNGAAGGGGAGGACAAAAGCTGAGATGATTGGATGTCATCACCGACTCAATAGACATGAATTTGAGAAAACTCTGGAAAATACTGAAGGACAGGGTTGGCCTGACGTGCTACAGTCCAAGGGTCATAAAGAGTTGAACACAACTGGACAAGTGAACAACAACAGAAATATCTATGATTTCTTCCACAGATCATACTTTTAACATTGTATCCAAAAAGCCATTGTTGTATGAATGTTCATCTAGGTTTTATCCTGTTATTTTCTAGGAATTTTATAGTTTTGAACTTTACATTTAGCTCAATGATCTCTTTGAGCTAATTTGTATGAAAGGATAATGCTTGTATCTAGAGTCTTTTTTTTTTTTTTGCA
>SJYS01024249.1:308731-325291 GCA_006410695.1 Philantomba maxwellii
TCATGTATGTATACTATAATACTGAACAAGAAATAAAACTATATAAAGTGATATACTAAAAGGCACTATAAATAAATCAAGATGAACTCCTAAAAATGTTTAGATAACCCACAGGCAAGTAAGAAAACAGAAATGGAGAAATGAAAACAGAAGATACAAACAGAAAACAAACTAAATGGCTCACCTGAGCCCTAATAGATCAATAATTAAGTGTAAACAGTCTAAACAATATGATCATTAAAACTCGGAGATTGGCAGAAGAGATGTAAAAAATGAAACAACACTAATGATTGTCTGTAAGAAGCTCACTTCAAATACTGTGACATAGGCAAATTGAAAGCAAAAAGATGTCAGATTCTTGCAAAACATACCCTTATCATGAGCTCAGCAATCGCATGTGGGTGCAGACCAAGACAAAGGAGATCGGTGTTCACTTAGTACTCCTATGGAAATGTTCACAACAGCTTTCCCTTTAGTTGCAAAGGCTGGAGACAATCCAGGTGTCCATCCACTGGTGGGAGGTTAAGCTGATCATGGCACCCCCATGCCCGAAAATATGAGTTAGCAACAAAGAGAAGACGCTGACTCATGCAGCAGCCTGGAAGGTCACAGAGGAATCATCTCAAGTGAAAAAAGCCCATTGCAAGAAGCTACAAATTTCCATCCACCTGGCATTTTGAAATGCAAAACTGTAGAAATCAGGGGTCAGGGTTGTGGAGGGAGGCGGCTGTGCGACAATGGGTAGCTCAGGGTCCCAGTGGTGGCTGTTCTGCTCGTGACCGGGCCGTGGTCGCATGAGCATGCTCACTTGACAGAGCTGCACACATATATACATCACGTCACAGTGGTGGTGTCTAGAAGCAGATGGGGGATGACGTGAGTGCTCCTTTCCTGCTGTGAGGCTGCTTCATAGCGAGGTGCCTTCCTGGGCAAAGCTGGGGAGGACCAGCAGATCTTTCCAGACTCTACTATAGCTCACAAAGGCTTATGAATCTATAATGATTGCAATGTTTTTAAAAATTTAAGAGTAGCAAGTTGTATTTTTGAAATTATAATATCTGGAAATTAGGCTTCAATGGTCTTTTTATTTCTTCCAGCCCCCCCATCATTAATCTTTCCCCTCCCATACCAGAAATCCATTTCCCAGATGGCTCAGTGGTAAAGAAGATGCCTGTCAATGCAGGAGATTTGGGTTTGATCCCTGATCTGGGAAGATCCTCTGGAGAAAAAAATGGCAGCCACTCCAGTATTCTTGCCTGGAGAATCCCACGGACAGAGGAGCCTGGAGGGCTATAGTTTGTGGGGTTGAAAAGAGTCAGACATGACTGAGTGACTGAGCACTGAGTCACTCATGCACTCAATGTATGAGGGCATGTGCGTGCTGCCCTTGGGAAGGCGCTGGCCAAGAGGACACAGGGCCACCACATCTGCACCAATGTGGGTGCAGAGCATCATCAGCTGTTAATCCCCAGGGACTCAGAGCTGCTCTGCTAGTGTCTGCTTCAAACAGCTGGCATCTCCCAGAGGCAGATATGGGTCATCTCTCATCCCTGTGCTCACCAGTCCCTCAGCCACGCCTGCTTGGGAGAACGGCATCCTGTCTCTGCCTACATTCTGAGATGAAATTCCAAAATGCAGTCAGTTGCATGAGAATTGCTGACACCTTAAGAAAACCTGCAACACAGCCTGGGCTCCTCCCCAGCTTTGGTCTTAGTTTGCTGAGATTCGGACACTCAGTCCTCGTGTTGGTAACAGTCATAATACAATATGTCCTGGAGGGACCCAGCAATCAATTGTTCTATTACCATCTTAAATTTTTAAAAATCTTGGCAGAGAAAGTGATGAAGCAGCTTTGCAATACAAAACCTATAAGAGTTTCACTAGCTTTGAAAGGAAGTGCAGTTTGATTTAAAGTCCTCATCTCTATAACACAAGGCAGACCATCAAAGGGAGGCTCTCACTAAACATGGACCTTGGGGTGGAGTCTAAGTGGTCCCCAGCTGGGGGGAGTCCGGGGGGCTCCTGTCCACTGTCACCCCTGCCCCTCTCCACCCTCCTTGGCTCTCCTGTCACTGCCGATGGCTGCCACCCAGTGCCTCCCTGCTTCACTGGGCCTTCTGCTCCTGGCACACTGGACAGTTCGAGGCCCAGTCCTCTAGCCACTCCAGACTCCAGTTCACACTGCAACTTCACACCAAGGTCAGGCTCAGTTTGTGGAGGTGGGAGCCGCACTGCCTTCAGGATGGAAGACAGGAGAGGGCTCCCCGAGCCCCTAGTCCCGCAGCTGCGCCAGTCTCCCTCTGACCAGAGACGCTTCTGTCTCAAACTGAGCACTCTGTTTGGTCACCCAAGATATCTTCTGAAAACAAACAGGTTTTCCCTTGAGATTTAATTTACTGTACTGTGTTTGTGCTTTGTTCTGGGAGTTTATAACTTGAGCTTTCAGAAAGTTTCCCTGAAGTTCATGACTATTTGTCATTCTTTAAAGAGGGGGACTTCCCTGTAGCTCAGATGGTAAAGAATCTGCCTGCAAAGCAGGAGACACGGGTTCGATCCCTGGGTTGGGAAGATCTCCTGGAGAAGGAAATGGCAACCCACTCCAGTGTTCCTACCTGGAGAATCCCATGGACAGAGGAGCCTAGTTCTATAGTCTGTTGGGTCGCAGGATTGGACATAACTGAGCAACTAGCACCGCTACATTGTCAAAGGGGAGGATGGCTTGGCAGGGACACATAGGAAGGTGTTTGTTGTTTTGGAAACATGGAGAAGAATCGTTTCTTCCCTTCAGCCACCCTGAGAACACCTGGCCAAATGTCGACACACACCCCAGTGCCTGTCCAACCGGTGGGCAGTTCCACTCAGACCTGTTATGAGGGTCAGTCCTGCACCTCATCTTTACCTAAGGTCCACTTAAGTTTATGCTATGATCCTCTTTTTCAAAGCTGTTGTCCCTTTGGATTTAGTAGTAGTGAATTCAAGAATGTAGTTGCATTTTGCTCTGATAATTGTTTAGTCACTGAGTCGTGTCCGACTCTTTTGTGACCCTGTGGACTATAGCCCGCCAGGCTCCTCTGTCCGTGGGGTTCTCCAGGCAAAAATACTGGAGTGGGTTGCCATTTCCTCCTCCAGGGGATCTTCCTGATCCAGGGATTGAACCCACGTCTCCTGCATCACAGGCAGATTCTTTACTGTCTGAACCACAGTTACATTTTATCTCACAGCATCTCTTGTACTTAGACGAGTGCGCACACACACATGCATTTTTTTTTCATTGTGGAAATATAGAAGCACAGAAATAGAGACTGTGGTCCAACACGACAGTGTCCACCGTGGCCCCGCGTGTACAACTTCAAGCCCAAAGTCAAATCTGGATGAGACCCTGCTCATGCTTTTAGAATTATTGTTAAATTAGTCCTTGTTCCCTGAACACAGAAGTCTACAGTCAGTGTCTAGGCCCTCCGTGGACCCTGAGATGGCCTTTAGCAGAAGCAGGAGTGCCAGTGCTGCAGAGCCAGACGGGCTTTCAGAGAGGGGGGCTGGGGGAGGAGGGCCCCCGGGGGTCTTCCGCATCAGGCAGGATTCCAGTCCACGCACTTTCAGACAACAGAGGAGCACTCCAGCTTGGTGGCTGTTTAGCTATTTCTAGCAGGTAAGCAGCTGCTGACAGTGTGTGTCTGAGGAAAGAGCATGTATCTTCAATTGCTGCTTTTCCTATAAAAATTACCCCGGAAGCAGACTTTTTAAAGTTCCCACACTAAAAAAATTCAGGAGAAGCAGTTCACAAAAAAATCTCTTTCACTGCTCTAAAGCACTTTTTTGGGGGTAATTTATACTAAGCCCTTTAGAATGTCATATTGGTCCTTTATTAGTAACCTTGACAATATGATTAGACTCCAAAAAATGTCTACTTGTTAGTGAATAGCTTTCATTCTCCAAACTTTAAAGAGGCTACTCAGCTCTGACCAAAGTAGGCTTCGTTTTTTAATTTTTTGCAACAAAAAGCACAGATAATAATAAAATGTATGTTTAGATCAAGCCTGCAATTACACATATCTGGTAACAGTTAAGTAAATGTTGTAGTTTTGTAGATTTGTTGGAACAGACTACTTGGCTGCCATAATTAGGGCAGAACTCTAACTTTCATTTTCTGAATTACAGTTAACTTTAAATTATAATTGTAAAAATGATTTTGTTAAAAAGCAGAGAAAAACCGAATTTTTAGAAACATGCATTTTCTAGTGGCAAAAGCCTTTGTCCTCTTACATATTATTTCCCCTTTATTACGTGTTGAATCCTATTTACAATTTGTTTAGATGTTACCACAAACAGCGTAAAGTTTAAGTTGTTGAAGTTGAGAAAAGCGGGAGAAAGGTACCTGAATTGACTAAAGAAGGCAATGAAAGCCTTAGCTATATTAATTGAAAAGCATTTTAATAATCGATCATGACGGAGGGGCAAAGAAAGAGAAGGAAAACAAAACAAAAACACAAAGCAAATCCCTCAGCCACACCAACAAGCTGAGATAAAACCCTCAAACTTTAACCTTCACACAGAGATCTTGTCTTGCTTTTCAAAAGTCCCTAATATTTTCCCGATCCCACCACCCGCCCTCCTCCCCGAGTCACTTCACTGCCCGTATGTTATTTAAATGCTGATAATCTTGTTCATGGTAATTTCAATGAGCAACAGCAGACATATAATGCTTCCTCTTTTAATAGGTGCAAAGTGAGTTATTGTCACAAAGCAGATATGAAAAAGGGACGTGAAAAGAGAATCTTGCTTAATCTCTGTAATACGGGTGTGGGAGGGTGCGAACGTGGTCACCTGAATTATGCATGTCTATTGTGTTCAGATATCATAAATCAGTGCGTGAATACCCTGCAAATCATTTTCAGTTCGTGAACATTTATATACAGCGCTCTTGAGCGCTGCAAAGACAATTAGTCATATTTGTATGCCGGAATTAATTGAGAGTGAGATGCGGGAGGCAGACGAGAACAAAGAATGCTTTTTGTCAGTTCTTCCAACTGACAGGGATAATTAGATATATGAAATTGAAATTCCTCAGCAGGGGGTTTCTGTTGACAATGAATTTTCTTTTGATTCCATTCTGTTATTCTTTTATGCTGTCATCTGTGGCAATTTGTTATTCAGCTTGAAGCTTAAAAAAGCAAAGCATTCCGCTTTTATGAGTAGATGATGTCAGTTTGTACACTGCTGGGAAATAGATATTAAATGTAATCTTTAAACTAAAAAAAAAAAGAAGAAAAGAAAAGAAAAAAAAAAAAAATCAGTTAAAGAGACAGTGTGCTGTTTACCCAGCCGGTAGAGGAGAAACTTCACAAGAGGTTGTCAGAACTTGTTCTGCAGTGTTTGAAGTTGTTCAAGCTCCATTAATCCAGGGCCTTGATTGCAGCTTCAGTCCTTCTCAGAGGCTGAGCCGAGGGCAGGGAGACGCGCGTTCTCACTGCCCGAGAGGCGCCCGGCGTCGGTGCGGGCAGAGCACCTGTCGTCCCCACTCCTTCCTGTCTTCACAGCCCCAAGAGCTTCACGCTCGCACCACCTCTTTTCTTGGCTTCTGTCTGAGTCAACTATGTTGTGGCTAGCAAGAGGAAGCTAAAGAAAACCTTGCAGTCCCTTCGCCCCACCCAGAAAGGTCCAGAATATGGCATCAATACTGCTTGTGCGGGCATGCTGCGGAGCCAACTCTTGGCATATTTCATCCATCAGGGTCAAGGCGCCCACCACGTAGCTTGCAGCCCCATCACCCTACAAGGTCTTGTTGTCAGGGGGACCACACTGGGTGCTATGGATGGTGGACTGGGTCAGCACCTCCTCTCCCAACTCCAGCCACTTCCGTGCCTTCTGCCTCCCAGAGCCCCTCCTTGTCTGCAAGGAGGGGTCAAGTGGAAGACCACCCCCAGCCATGGCCTCTGCAGGGGAGGACATGTGCCGGCCTGGGGTGCAGAAGCCGGGGCCCCATGGCCCTTCTTCCCAGGGTTACTGCCCCCTGTGCCGTCTACTTGGTCTCCGGTCCATCATGTTCTCAGCACCCGTGCTTTGGACACGAGCACATGAGCGTGCTGAGTGTCTCCCCTAAAGGTAGCATGCTGGTCCTGGGGAGATGGGAGTGGTGGGGTGCAGTGTAGAGCTAGCCTGGGTTTCTCAGAACCCCGAGTACCAGCTGCACATGAACCACCACCAACATCTATGAAATGCCATTTCTTGAGCCCTTTACCAAAGCTACAGAGTCAGGTATGTAGAGCAGGTGTAGGAGTCTGAATTTTCAGTGGCTGTTTAGGTGATTCTTGTAGGGATTAAATTTGGAGAAGCACTTGCCCTTGGAAGGTACCTGGGGCTGCAAGTGAATCCTGCTTCACCGTCAGTTTTCTTGCACAGGAAGGCAGATTACCTCTTGCTGCTGTGTTGTTACTTGAAATGTTCAAGCTAGGGGTTTGTTCCCAGACCACCTTGGTTGTCCTGTGGGCACAAGAGCTCCAAAGTGGAGGTGGGTCTCTATGAGCCCATTGAGGCCAGTTCAAATAGCCTCGTAAGTGCTGAACATGGATGTAAGAATGTGCCTTGGTTGCAGTCTGTGGATCAACACACGTGGTGAGGGTGTCTGTGTGTTTATCTATGGGGCTAAGCTCAGGGCAGAGGACTGGAATAACTGTGTTGATTCTCATGTTTGGGTTCTGAGCACAGAGCAGAGGTTCTCCGGAGGCCGTGTCTGTTTTCTAGCTCCATCTTTGCACATGTTACATAGATTCTGGAAAACCATAGAAAAAACTTCCTCCCTTTTAAAAGCGTTTCTTTCCCACTTGGAGTTCTCCATGCTGCTGCTGCTGCTGCTGAGTCGCTTCAGTCGTGTCCGACTCTGTGCGACCCCATAGATGGCAGCCCACCAAGCTCCCCTGGCCCTGGGATTCTCCAGGCAAGAACACTGGAGTGGGTTGCCATTTCCTTCTCCAATGCATGAAAGGAAAAGTAAAAGTGAAGTCGTTCAGTCATGTCCAACTCTTTGTGACCCCATGGACTGCAGCCTACGAGGCTCCTCCATCCATGGGATTTTCCAGGCAAGAGTACTGGCGTGGGGTGCCATCGCCTTCTGCCAGTTCTCCATGAAATCTCCTTAATTCTCTTCTGCCTCTGTTTTTCCTCTTCATCTGTCTCTAGTCTCCTCAGAGTCTGGAAGGATTGTTTCTCCAAAAGAAAATTCCTTAATCAAAATGAGCATCCTGGTGACTGAATGAAAAGAAGTAACAATAAAAACCTAATTTTTGTCAAAAACAAAAATCTCAAGAGGTGTTGGTGAGTTCCAGCTTACTACTGTGCCTGTCAGTGGGCCCTGGGGACCCTCACTGGTTGAGGCAATTTGGGATCAAACAGGCTCATTTAAGTAAGGAAACGTCCTGTGCAAGTTCAAGGAAAGGAGAAGGTCACCCACGGATAAAAGAAAGAGTCAAGGCAGAAAAGCATCCCCAAATACAGGCCCTTCTAGACAAAGACTCAGTGAATTCAAACCAGACCCCAAGCCTTAGCTTTTCCTTTGGGCCTGAATTAAGCTGAAGATCCATATTTATCCTCTTTCCCGATGAATGTGTCTCTGAAGTGCCCTAGTTGACACCTACAACTTTCTTCAGAAACGAGTCACTGTGGTTTTGTTTTCTGGTCCCATAGGTTTGGCTGAGTGGAGGGAATGGGGCTCGGATTCATGCCTGTGAGGAGGGGGCAGTGGATGGAGGCGTGTGCGTGGACTAGGACGCCCACCACTGTTCCTGGAGACCTTGGAAACGTCCGTCCTGCTCGCCGGTCAGGCTTGTCTTGGTGATGTTACTGGGGAACTCTCTCAAGCTCTGTTCCAGCTGCTTGTGTCCGAAGGACCCTGAGAGACTCAGTACCAGTGAGACTGGTCTCCACAGAGTGGCAGTAAAGTCTCCAAAGAAACTCACCCTGAGATCAGTCTTACTCTTAATCCCCCAGAAAGACGTTGCACCCCGGTCGGGAGATACAACCAGCACTGGGGCTCTAAGGTGGTTGAGATCGGCTCAGTCACTGTCATCTTCTTACCGTCCCTGCCCATTTTTGTGGCCTGTTAGATAAATAGTAAGTCATTTGCTCATTGCCACGCTGTTATTAAGCACCTACAGTGTGTGGCCCTTAGGCGCTGGGCTCTGTGCATGTGGTCTTAGCCTGTGGCACTGAAGGAAGGGACTTTCTTTGGAAGGTATGATTGTTTACAGCTGTGTTTACATCTCGGTTCCTAAAAGTGAGCTCTGCCCTCCCGGGAGATTCTGAAGGTGCGTCCTTCAAACGCCCTTCCTTCCCAGAAGTGAACCGTCCTGCTAGATCCTGATCTCCGTCACGAAGTTTTGTTTCGGAAAATGAGCTGTGCGGACAGGGTAGCTGTTCCTGCAGTCGTCCTGAGAGCAAATTAAATTACCACCGCGACTGCTCTGCAGCCCAGACCTGCTCTCTGTGGTCTCGCCCAGGCCCGCAGGGCTCCGAGTTCTCTCTCCGCAACCCCCAGGGTGGGCCACTATCGTCTCTGTGGGGACGCAGGGCTCCGACCAGCATGCTTCCTACGCCGTCTTCCTCGGGCAGTTCGGCTGCTGTGGTGGCTACCCCTCACGCCTGCGGTATGCTGGGGGTTCTCCTGCATCAGAGCCTGTGTGTTTTACACTGGATCTGCTTTATTCACTTTTCTGGCTTTTTAACTAAGTAGAGGCGCTGGGTTGCAGAAGACTCTTGAGAGTCCCTTGGACTGCAAGGAGATCCAACCAGTCCATCCTAAAGGAGATCAGTCCTGGGTGTTCATTGGAAGGACTGATGTTGAAGCTGAAACTCCAATACTTTGGCCACCTGATGTGAAGAGCTGACACATTTGAAAAGATCCTGATGCTGGGGAAGATTGAGGGCAGGAGGAGAAGGGGTTGACAGGGATGAGATGGTTGGATGGCATCACCGACTCAATGGACATGGGTTTGGGTGAAGTTGCCTGTGGCTCTTGTCTTCCTGAGTTTCGGGATGGTAACAGCATCGACCTTGGAGTATGTGTCTTATTTTCATTTTAAAGAGAAGCACTCTCTGACTTGACCCATGAGTTCTCAGCCCTTCTCTGTGGCCCGCATAGAACACTCACTCTGTGTCATAGTTCCAGATCCATGCCTCCCGTCTTTGTGCAGCAGCGGGCTGACAGCAGAGCCCTGGGCCGCTCCCCTGGAGCCTGACCCTCACCATCTCCTCCACAGAGTCTGCAGAGACCCCAAGGCCTGCAGTCTGGGAGTAGACCCGTGAATTCAGAGGTGAAGTGAGTCTGACTGTATAGACATCTGGCAAAGGAAAAATGAAGCTTTTCCCTCTGTGTGTGGTCCATTCAACTATGGACAGTTTGGAACATTTGTGCATGTGTGTGTGTGTGTGTGTGTGTGTGTGTGCAGATGTGTGCATGTGCGTCCATTCAGGGAGAGGTGAGGGGGCAAAGGCCCTCTGCCATGAGGATGCTCCCGAGGTCCAGTGGACCTCATCCCCCAATCCCCAGGCTGAGGGTCCAACCTCTGTAAGCCCTCTGATGGCAGCCGCGTGCTTGTGATGAGAGCAAGCCCATGCCCAGACTCTGTGTCCATCCTGGTCAAGTGGAACCCTGTCCCTTCCAGGGTGGGGGTGTCCTGTCGAACTGACTTGCTAAGAAGTGGCTGGTTGGACTCCCTCAAGGGCACTCCATGCTGGGGCTCAGTGCTGTCCCTGGCTGGCAGGCTGTCCCCCTGCACTGACCGTGTCTGACCGGCCTTGGGGCACGGCGCCCTTGCTGCGGGGTCACATGTGGCTACTCTGTCCGTGAGCCATCGCCAGGTGGCTGACGTGGCAGCTGTGTCGTCCTGTGTCTGACCCCCAGGTGCCCCAGTGAGGAGCTCTTTGCCTGCTGTGTGGGAGGAGTGCGGGTACAACTGCATCCATACTTGTATTTAAACTGTTGGCCAGTCCGTTTGTCATTTTGTCTCTTCAGCGGGTGGATGGCACTTGGCTGCTGCCCCAGCTCTGCGTCCTCATGCTCATGGATTCCATCCTCCTGGAAGAATGCAGAGATATTGCACCCGCCGATGTACCTGCCTGACCTCTGTCCCCAACCAGTGACCTTGGAGGAAGTCCCCACCTCTATCCAGCCGGTGAGACCCCCGCGCTGGAGTCTGTTTCCAACTCTCTTAGGAAGGAGGGCATCCTACTTCAGGTGATGAGCAGAGGGCAAGCCTCAGGCCGGAGGTGGAGGGGGTGGGGCGGGGGCGGACAAGCGTGGGTTCAGCTGAGACCAGCTCCACCTGCTTCAGGGGGCAGGGAGCCCAGGGTGAGCATCACGCTGCAGGAATGGCCCCCTTGAGGCTGGGGTGCTCTTCCTCCCAGCACCGGGAGTCATCGGGCGGCACTGGCTGCGCTGGGGTGAGGAGCGGGCCCCCTGGGGTGCTGAGTCCCATCTGAGCAGGGAACAGCTCGCAGGCGGCTGTAGGACAAGGACCCGGTGGGGCCAACACCACCACCCCCTGTTTCAGGGAAGGTGAAGGTCCCGTGTGGTTGGTGGGTGGCTGTTGGTTCGATGAGGGGCCCGGGATGTCATGTGGGGACAGGGGTGGGTAGGCGGGGTGAGGGGCGAAACTAGGTCATCAAGCCAATCCGGACGGCGGACGGCGGACAGCCTCGGCCGGTTAAGAGCCTGATGGAGTCAAGGCCCGAGAAGAAGGGCAAAGGGATGCTGTGGTCAGGGTGACCTTTGTGAGGACTGAGGAAGACGTGAAGAGAAAAGCACCTGTGGAGGCTGCGGTGCGCCTTTCTGTTTGATCTGTTGCTTGTTTTTTAATTTTATTTATTTTTAATTGATTGCTTTACAATATTGGTTTGATTTGTCATACATCAGCATGAATTAACCACAAGTATAGAGGAACCAAAGGTCAAATTGCCAACATCCACTGGATCATGGAAAAAGCAAGAGAGTTCCAGAAAAACAAGATGTGTATAAGAGACAGAGTGAATCCTGCTTCACTGTCAGTTTTCTTGCACAGGAAGGCAGATTACCTCTTGCTGCTGTGTTGTTACTTGAAATGTTCAAGCTAGGGGTTTGTTCCCAGACCACCTTGGTTGTCCTGTGGGCACAAGAACTCCAAAGTGGAGGTGGGTCTCTATGAGCCCATTGAGGCCAGTTCAAATAGCCTCGTAAGTGCTGAACATGGATGTAAGAATGTGCCTTGGTTGCAGTCTGTGGATCAACACACGTGGTGAGGGTGTCTGTGTGTTTATCTATGGGGCTAAGCTCAGGGCAGAGGACTGGAATAACTGTGTTGATTCTCATGTTTGGGTTCTGAGCACAGAGCAGAGGTTCTCCGGAGGCCGTGTCTGTTTTCTAGCTCCATCTTTGCACATGTTACATAGATTCTGGAAAACCATAGAAACAACTTCCTCCCTTTTAAAAGCGTTTCTTTCCCACTTGGAGTTCTCCATGCTGCTGCTGCTGCTGCTGAGTCGCTTCAGTCGTGTCCGACTCTGTGCGACCCCATAGATGGCAGCCCACCAAGCTCCCCTGGCCCTGGGATTCTCCAGGCAAGAACACTGGAGTGGGTTGCCATTNAAAAAAAAAAAAAGAAAAGAAAAGAAAAAAAAATAAAATCAGTTAAAGAGACAGTGTGCTGTTTACCCAGCCGGTAGAGGAGAAACTTCACAAGAGGTTGTCAGAACTTGTTCAGCAGTGTTTGAAGTTGTTCAAGCTCCATTAATCCAGGGCCTTGATTGCAGCTCCAGCCGTCCTTCTCAGAGGCTGAGCCGAGGGCAGGGAGACGCGCGTTCTCACTGCCCGAGAGGCGCCCGGCGTCGGCGCGGCAGAGCACCTGTCGTCCCCACTTCTTCCTGTCTTCACAGTCCCAGGAGCTTCATGCTCACATCACCTCTTTTCTTGGCTTCTGTCTGAGTCAACTATGTTGTGGCTAGCAAGAGGAAGCTAAAGAAAACCTTGCAGTCCCTTCGCCCCACCCAGAAAGGTCCAGAATATGGCATCGATACTGCTTGTGCGGGCAAGCTGCAGAGCCAACTCTTGGCATATTTCATCCATCAGGGTCAAGGCGCCCACCACGTAGCTTGCAGCCCCATCACCCTACAAGGTCTTGTTGTCAGGGGGACCACACTGGGTGCTATGGATGGTGGACTGGGTCAGCACCTCCTCTCCCAACTCCAGCCACTTCCGTGCCTTGTGGCCGAGAAGTCTGCCTCCCAGAGCCCCTCCTTGTCTGCAAGGAGGGGTCAAGTGGAAGACCACCCCCAGCCATGGCCTCTGCAGGGGAGGACATGTGCCGGCCTGGGGTGCAGAAGCCGGGGCCCCACGGCCCTTCTTCCCAGGGTTACTGCCCCCTGTGCCGTCTACTTGGTCTCCGGTCCATCATGTTCTCAGCACCCATGCTTTGGACACGAGCACATGAGCGTGCTGAGTGTCTCCCCTAAAGGTAGCATGCTGGTCCTGGGGAGATGGGAGTGGTGGGGTGCAGTGTAGAGCTAGCCTGGGTTTCTCAGAACCCCGAGTACCAGCTGCACACGAACCACCACCAACATCTATGAAATGCCATTTCTTGAGCCCTTTACCAAAGCTACAGAGTCGGGTATGTAGAGCAGGTGTAGGAGTCTGAATTTTCAGTGGCTGTTTAGGTGATTCTTGTAGGGATTAAATTTGGAGAAGCACTTGCCCTTGGAAGGTACCTGGGGCTGCAAGTGAATCCTGCTTCACTGTCAGTTTTCTTGCACAGGAAGGCAGATTACCTCTTGCTGCTGTGTTGTTACTTGAAATGTTCAAGCTAGGGGTTTGTTCCCAGACCACCTTGGTTGTCCTGTGGGCACAAGAACTCCAAAGTGGAGGTGGGTCTCTATGAGCCCATTGAGGCCAGTTCAAATAGCCTCGTAAGTGCTGAACATGGATGTAAGAATGTGCCTTGGTTGCAGTCTGTGGATCAACACACGTGGTGAGGGTGTCTGTGTGTTTATCTATGGGGCTAAGCTCAGGGCAGGGGACTGGAATAACTGTGTTGATTCTCATGTTTGGGTTCTGAGCACAGAGCAGAGGTTCTCCGGAGGCCGTGTTTGTTTTCTAGCTCCATCTTTGCACATGTTACATAGATTCTGGAAAACCATAGAAAAAACTTCCTCCCTTTTAAAAGCGTTTCTTTCCCACTTGGAGTTCTCCATGCTGCTGCTGCTGCTGCTGAGTCGCTTCAGTCGTGTCCGACTCTGTGCGACCCCATAGATGGCAGCCCACCAAGCTCCCCTGGCCCTGGGATTCTCCAGGCAAGAACACTGGAGTGGGTTGCCATTGCTTTCTCCAATGCATGAAAGGAAAAGTGAAAGTGAAGTCGCTCAGTCATGTCCAACTCTTCATGACCCCATGGACTGCAGCCTACCAGGCTCCTCCATCCATGGGATTTTCCAGGCAAGAGTACTGGCGTGGGGTGCCATCGCCTTCTGCCAGTTCTCCATGAAACCTCCTTAACTCTCTTCTGCCTCTGTTTTTTCTCTTCATCTGTCTCTAGTCTCCTGAGTCTGGAAGGATTGCTTCTCCAAAAGAAAATTCCTTAATCAAAATGAGCATCCTGGTGACTGAATGAAAAGAAGCAACAATAAAAACCTAATTTTCATCAAAAACAAAAATCTCAAGAGGTGTTGGTGAGTTCTAGCTTACTACTGTGCCTGTCAGTGGGCCCTGGGGATCCTCACTGGTTGAGGCAATTTGGGATCAAACAGCCTCATTTAAGTAAGGAAACGTCCTGTGCAAGTTCAAGGAAAGGAGAAGGTCACCCACGGTTAAAAGAAAGAGTCAAGGCAGAAAAGCATCCCCAAATACAGGCTCTTCTAGACAAAGACTCAGTGAATTCAAACCAGACCCCAAGCCTTAGCTTTTCCTTTGGGCCTGAATTAANATCCATGGGATTTTCCAGGCAAGAGTACTGGCGTGGGGTGCCATCGCCTTCTGCCAGTTCTCCATGAAATCTCCTTAATTCTCTTCTGCCTCTGTTTTTCCTCTTCATCTGTCTCTAGTCTCCTCAGAGTCTGGAAGGATTGTTTCTCCAAAAGAAAATTCCTTAATCAAAATGAGCATCCTGGTGACTGAATGAAAAGAAGTAACAATAAAAACCTAATTTTTGTCAAAAACAAAAATCTCAAGAGGTGTTGGTGAGTTCCAGCTTACTACTGTGCCTGTCAGTGGGCCCTGGGGACCCTCACTGGTTGAGGCAATTTGGGATCAAACAGGCTCATTTAAGTAAGGAAACGTCCTGTGCAAGTTCAAGGAAAGGAGAAGGTCACCCACGGATAAAAGAAAGAGTCAAGGCAGAAAAGCATCCCCAAATACAGGCCCTTCTAGACAAAGACTCAGTGAATTCAAACCAGACCCCAAGCCTTAGCTTTTCCTTTGGGCCTGAATTAAGCTGAAGATCCATATTTATCCTCTTTCCTGATGGGTGTGTCTCTGAAGTGCCCTAGTTGACGCCTACAACTTTCTTCAGAAACGAGTCACTGTGGTTTTGTTTTCTGGTCCCATAGGTTTGGCTGAGTGGAGGGAATGGGGCTCGGATTCACGCCTGTGAGGAGGGGGCAGTGGATGGAGGCGTGTGCGTGGACTAGGACGCCCACCACTGTTCCTGGAGACCTTGGAAACATCCGTCCTGCTCGCCGGTCAGGCTCGTCTTGGTGATGTTACTGGGGGAAGGACCCTGAGAGACTCAGTACCAGTGAGACTGATCTCCACAGAGTGGCAGTAAAGTCTCCAAAGAAACTCACCCTGAGATCAGTCTTACTCTTAATCCCCCAGAAAGACGTTGCACCCCGGTCGGGAGATACAACCAGCACTGGGGCTCTAAGGTGGTTGAGATCGGCTCAGTCACTGTCATCTTCTTACCGTCCCTGCCCATTTTTGTGGCCTGTTAGATAAATAGTAAGTCATTTGCTCATTGCCACGCTGTTATTAAGCACCTACAGTGTGTGGCCCTTAGGCGCTGGGCTCTGTGCATGTGGTCTTAGCCTGTGGCACTGAAGGAAGGGACTTTCTTTGGAAGGTATGATTGTTTACAGCTGTGTTTACATCTCGGTTCCTAAAAGTGAGCTCTGCCCTCCCGGGAGATTCTGAAGGTGCGTCCTTCAAACACCCTTCCTTCCCAGAAGTGAACCGTCCTGCTAGATCCTGATCTCCGTCACGAAGTTTTGTTTCGGAAAATGAGCTGTGCGGACAGGGTAGCTGTTCCTGCAGTCATCCTGAGAGCAAATTAAATTACCACCGCGACTGCTCTGCAGCCCAGACCTGCTCTCTGTGGTCTCGCCCAGGCCCGCAGGGCTCCGAGTTCTCTCTCCGNAGAAACCCAGTCACAGAGACCCACACTGAGAGAGACTGAAAAACACACTGAGAGACACATACAGAGACATTAACAGTGACACACAGAGACAGGAAAACTCTCAGGGACACACAAACTGAGAGATACACTCATCCAAGTAGACACACAGCCCTGAGAGCACAACACACACACAAACACTGAGAAACAGACACACTCTCCCTGAGAGAGAAACACACACTGAGAGGAAGACACACACTGAAAGATATTAACTTACAGAACGAGACACACACACACACACACACACACACACTCGAAGAACCAGACACCCTGACAATGAGACACACTGAGAGGGACACTCTGATAGAAAGGAACAAACACTGAGAGACACACATAATGAGAGACACACACAGAGACACACTGAGACAGGCAACATTAGAGGGACACACACATTGAGAAACACTCTCATCCAAACAGAGACTCACACTCCTGAGATCAAGACACCCACACACACTCATAATTCGACACACTCTCAGAGAGACAACACATTGAGAGAGAGTGAAAAACACAATGAGAGATACAAATATCGACATGCAGAGACAAGCAAAATGAGAGGGAGACACACACACTGAGAGACATACTCATAGAGTGGGAGAAACACAGACACACACTAACAACCAGCTCGCTCACAAAGAGAGAAATCACTGAGAGAGACACACACCAAGAGAGAGTGAGAAACTCACTGAGAATTCACATAAAGAGACACACACTGAGAGACATACACAGGCAAAGTGACAGGCAGAATCAGTTTGAGAGACATTCACATCAAGAGGGAGAAACACACGCACACCAGAGTCAGGTACATGCACGTAGATAGAAACCCAGTCACAGAAACCCACAGTGAGAGAGAGTGGAAAACACACGGAGAGACACACAGAGAGACACACACAGAGAGACACCAAGAGACAGGCAAATAGTCAGGGACACACACACTGAGAGACACCCTCATCCATGTAGAGACACACATCGCCAAAAGCACGAAACACACAGAAACACTGAGAAACAGACACACTCACCCTGAGAAGGAAACACACACTGAGAGGGACACACACACTGAAACATATTCACTTCCAGAGCGAGAGACACACACACACACACGCGCGCACACACTCTCGAGGAACCAGTCAGCCTCACAAGGAGACACACTGAGAGGGAA
>SJYS01024249.1:341271-354269 GCA_006410695.1 Philantomba maxwellii
CAGGGCTATGGTCCCCAGGGGTGTGGTATCCAGGGCTGTGGTCCCCAGGGGTGTGGTCTCCAGGGTGTGGTCTCCAGGGCTATGGTCCCCAGGGGTGTGGTATCCAGGGCTGTGGTCCCCAGGGGTGTGGTCTCCAGGAAGCCACACTCTTCTCCTCCTTCTTCATGTAGATATGTTCCCTACCACTGTTGACCTCACTCCTCCAGGAGGACTTTCAACCAGTAGCTCTCCAAACCACTCATCTGTAGGGAAATAATGGGATGGGGGCTGAACCCCTAAATAGACAGTGACTCCTTCCTTAACAGTGCACCTTACACTGTTGCTGGGCCCCCAGTGGCACAACAAAGAGACACCTGACCTTGAATCAGACGATGGAAGATGCATGTGTCTTAGACTCAACTTAGGTGGCTCCGTGGTGACTAAGAGTGTGATGCTGTAACCGCTGGGACTAAACTCTTGCCTCTGTGACTGCCTGAGTTTGGCTGTGATGAGTTTAGCTGGCCCCTTCCTCACATCCTTCTGTCTCTGATGGAATTAAAGGAGGGACAACCTCTGGGGTGCTGTGAGATGGCGTTAGGGTTAGGCACTGTTGACACAGAACGGTTCCACGTTAGCTACAGCTGCTCATCTCCATGACAAGCCGTGGCTCGTGCCGTGGCTCTCAGGGCCCCAGTGGTGCCCTGCATTCTGGCTCTTCCGCCTCCGCCTCAGGCCTCAGAGCTGGTTCAGGGACAGAGGAGGCTTAGTGCTAAGCCTCAGGCATCGAACTCTTTGCTCTTTTATTTCAGCATTCTTGAAACAAAATCAAGCAAACAAACAAGCAATCAAGTAAACAAAAAGTGTCCTTCTCCAATAAAAATTAAAAAAGCAAGCAAGCAAGCTGTCCTGTGGGTCTGCTCCTCTGGGTGACGTCAGGAAGTTGTCAGGGTGATAAGCCGATCTCTTCAGTCCCCCTCCCTGGAGCAGACCGAGGCGCGGCAGGGTCAAGGCCACACCCACCAGAGTGTCCACCAAGGTGATGGATGATGACTGGGCAGCCCTGAGCTGCAGCCCGAGCTGCAGGGAGAGACGGGGGCCTTGCTCACCCAGCTGTGGAACTTAGAAAGACAGAGGTGGTGCCTACAACTGGGGTCTGTGACCCGGGTTCCAGCCTGTTGAGCTGCCTGGAGTCCTGGGGGTTGATTAGGACAATGTGTCAAACTGAAAGGCTCGCTCCAGCCTCCATCCAGCTGCCGCAACCGTGCAGGCGAAAGGTGGGTGAGGAAGGGCCTGTCCCCTTGCAGCACTTTTCCCCAGGCATATGCTGGGTGAGGGTCGGGGTTGCAGCACAGGGGCCCAGGAGCCCACACAGCAGGCCCTGCCTCTCCAGGGACCTGGGGGCCCCAGGGAGACTATGCCTCACNCTGCCTGGAGTCCTGGGGGTTGATTAGGACAATGTGTCAAACTGAAAGGCTCGCTCCAGCCTCCATCCAGCTGCCGCAACCGTGCAGGCGAAAGGTGGGTGAGGAAGGGCCTGTCCCCTTGCAGCACTTTTCCCCAGGCATATGCTGGGTGAGGGTCGGGGTTGCAGCACAGGGGCCCAGGAGCCCACACAGCAGGCCCTGCCTCTCCAGGGACCTGGGGGCCCCAGGGAGACTATGCCTCACCCAAGGCCTCTGAAAGAGGCCCCTGAAAGGGGTGCTAGGCTGGAAACAAAGATCTGTGTGCGAGTGCGGCCTGCAGGTGGGAGCCTGTTCTTTATCTTCCAGGATCTGCTCAGTCTTTTAAATTCAAGAATCATCGGTGAGGGGAAAGTGCTGGGTGGAAAAACATGGCGAAAATGTCATGAACTAAGCCATTCTCTTTAGCAAATTTAAACCTCTGACTCAAGATATCTTTCAGTGAAGATGTTAAGGGTCACCTTCAAAGAGCCTTGACTGAACAAAACACTGCAAGTTCCCACTTTATTTGATAGCTTTCATATTTGGCTATTGATCCAAAACTCATGATATAGAAGAGTATAGTATGGTAACATTATTTCTCAAAATAAAAGAGGCTAATTATCTTAGCTTGGATGTGGATTTAAATTCATTTATCCAGATTGTCCCTAAATGCTGGATTGTTGATTTGAAAAATCAGCTACACTTTTATGTAAACAGATTATATTATAGATATGTAAAAATCTATTGATTAGAGCTGAAAATATGATATTCCAGGCCCCATGTAAAGTATTATTATCATGTATAGATTCTAGGCTCTCAAGGGAGGGCCACAAATCTGTGTAACTGGCTTTAGTGAAATTGTGTGTGCTCCTTTCTTTAAATGAACTGACAGATGTGAAAAACCACGTGGCTAGACAACTCCCTGATGGCGCTGCAGCTGCAGGTCCTGAAAAGAGCAAGTTATTCCCACCGAGGCTGACATTTGTCTCCACTCACAGTAGTTCCTTCCGGATGGAGGTTTTCCTGGATTATGAAATACACAACACTCAAAAGAACCTTCCTATTCATGATCAAACTTTCAGGGTGTGTGGGGAAAGATGGAACGTAGATGGAGAAACTCAACTTTCTCGGTGGAGGTGGAGAAAGTGTGTGTTGGAGCTTCAGGATGGAGCAGGAAAGGAGAGTATGTGCCCTTGGATTGACCTCTGTGATGCTGGGATTTGGGTTTATTTGAGGAAAGGCAACCTGACTCTCCTTGGGCCCACCCAGACCCACGACCATTATTCTGGGAATCTTTATTTTCAAACCAGAGGGTGGGTCTCTAGACTGGACCAGAAAGTATATTATGCTTTTATGGTTTCACGTCTAATAGGTGAGTTGTTTATCTTACGCTACTCATGCAGACATTTCAGGGAAGAGACAGTGCTCAAGGAGGAGAGAAAGTGCCTGAAGCCGGCAGGTTTCTAGCACACGTGCCCTCTTCGCAGTTTGACTTTCTCCATCATCCACCTCCTCTGCACCCCTTCTGCCAGACCCTGAGCCCCCCTGACAGTGGCCAAAGACTACTGAAGACTCAGTACGTATTTCAGCCTGAACCCCCGTCCCAGCAGGTTTGGCCTGGGTCAGGGTGCTGGGCGCATGCGGCTCTGAATGCTTGTGTCTTGTGCTCTGGACACCGGTCCCTGGGTGTTCAGCTGGGCGGCACCCATCTCTCTCCACCCCATTGTATACTCCATCAACCCTCTCACAGGGACGGTTGAGGGCACACGGGGTGGCTGCCACATTCAGGGCACAGTGCCTGAGTGAGACGACGATGACGCTGAAGACAGTCCCTGGCCAAGGATGGTCCTGCCTGGGGGGCTCCGACCTGGTGCTCAGGGTAACAGGAGCACTGCCCCGGTCCTGATGCAGACGCTCTGACTGCAGAGCTCAGCCTGGGCACACACGCATCCTCTGGCACACGCATCTCCCAGCGTGCACATCCTCTGGCACACTCATCTCCCGGCATGCACATTCTCCGGTGTCGTCTTCTGCCTTACCTTGACAGCTTGGTGTCCTGGTCCCCAGACATGGTGAGACCCCTGCTCTGGTGAGTGTCTAATTAACCCCGCTTGGCCAGCATCCTCCCAGAGCCCGCCTCTCCTCCAAGGGATGCGTCTCCATGGCTCATCCCTCCCTAATCATTGTCCTCGCTGTCTGGCTGTTTCTGGCCTCTGTCCCATCCGAGAAGGGACATCACGTGGCTCCTGGTCTTCCTTTCCTACTCTGCTTTGAGGGACAACAAATTCGGTACCTGATGCTTGAAATGGGACAGAAGGTGATATTATTTTTCATTTTTGTGAGATTTGTGTGGAATTATGGGTGTCATTAATTCACACCTATTGGATGAAGATAATAGAAATTTAGAAGCAGAGGCAGTATTGATTCTCTGCAAGATATATTACCTAAGAATTTTGGAAATAGAAGATTCTGACATGATAGGATTGTTCAGGTGATTGCCTGTAAAATATAATCTATATCAGGGATTAATGACACAATATGTAATTTGGAGCAAGTAGTTAATTTGGTAGAATCATTTTGTCAGAATTTCTAGAAAAATAATGCTTTAAATCTTTTTAAATGATCAAAACACTTTAAAATATTTGAGAAACATCCAGCTGTGTGAAGATTGCTGTGAGAAATTAGACTCACCCAATTTTTTCTTTCCTCCATTACTTTTGTGCACACACACACTCACACATACACACTGTTGTGTTCGTGCTAATCTTGTGAGTGCTATTAAAAACTTAAGTAGAAAGTGAATTATATAATAGCCATTACTGTCAAACATCATACTTGTTCTGTCAGTCCTAAAAGGTCAAACATCCTTTTTTCTTTTCTTTTTCTTTCTTCTTCTTTTTTACCATTGTTATCATGCTTGCTTTCAGACAAGCAGAAAACCAGAAACTCACTAATGGAATTTTTACTTTTTTTTTTATTCCAAGTTCCCAGGTTTTTCTAAATTAAAGCACCCAGTATGATTTCTGCCAGCTCTTACACCTCTAAAAGGTAACTTTTCTTTTAATGAATTGATTTATGCAATTTATTGGAAAGACAGTGTTATGTGCAGTGGAAGTTGGATTCTTGATGCAGAAAATGCAGCTGCTGTTTCTTTCCAAGGTGACCAGTGGGTGTAGAGGCTGCTGTGCATGTGGCAGCCTGGTGGTTATTCCACGCCCCTAACTGCGCTTCTTCAGGGGGGCCGCCTGGACACTCAAGTCAGCCCCTTCTGGGGCTTCCTCGCTCAGGTGACTGATACTGCTGTTTACACCACCAGCACTGTGAGTCCATTGGTCAGATTAACAACATCTAGAGTAACCGTTTCTGCAGAAGGTGAGAGAGCCGAGCACTTAGATCAGCACCGCTTTCCCTTTCAACTTTCAAACGGCTCTTAAGATCACAAAGTGCTGTTGAAACCTCTGTGATTGGTTAATGAATGCCGTGCGGTCAACAGAAAACTTTGTTAATGTCTCACTCATAATTTATAAACAAATTCAACCACAAGACATATTTTGTTTAACACATGGATGCCAGATATTTGAAGGGTTCTCAGGGATTCTGGGCTGGGAGCCCCTTGCTGGGGTTGATGTGGATGTCAGATCTGTGTGACAATTAGAGTTGGACCACACTCTGAAAGTAGGCTTGGCATGGCCCCGCCATCTCTGCCAGACACATTTTCCACGGATGGCAGAAAATCACTTTTGTGCTCCAGCATCCGTCTTCCTCAGCTGGTCACCCTGTTGTAATCCAGACCCTCCACAGTGGCACCCCCTTCCTGATGGAAGTGGACGTGTCATCTGCAAACGGACTAATGGACTTTTAAGCTTGTCTGATGTTTGTTCATCATGAGAGAAAAAACAAAACTCTCTGAATTTGTGGTCAGAATTCTCAGGCAGTGATAATCTGAGAAGTGATGTAGTTGCCCAAATTCCAGCGACACCTGCATCGTTCACGCTTCTGCCGGTCTCCCTGCTTCAGCTCACATCTTGGTGTCTGGCTATTAAATCAGGATGTATCATTTTGGGGCAAGATTGTCCCTTTAGAGGCTGGAACAACATGCAGAAAACAAAGGTGGCCCCTGCACACTGCAACTCGACAAGGCCTTAATCACTCACAGACCCGAAGCTCTCTCATTAGCTGCCAAGTTATCACATTTCACTGCTGTAGGTAAAGCCATTACTCCTGAAGACCCTATTTAAAAACATAACTACTAATTAGGAGAAGTGATAAATTAATCCACTGGTATCTATTATTACATTAGCATGAAATAGCCCAGAGGTAATGAGATTTTGCAGCATGGTTTTGCTACAGCTTTATGATGATTATGACAGAATATAAAAGTTTATATCCATTGCTTTCTTGAAATTAAAAAATACCATGTGTCATTTAGAAATCGTATTTGGTTGTAGTAGAGCTGCAGAGACCCCAAATACCCCAAATAATCACAATGTTGAAACATTAGTGTTTTCCTGGGGCTGAGCAGGGCTGGAGTGGTAGGTCCATGACATCTCAAGCTCCTTTTGTCTTTCTGATCTACTGTTCTTAAAAGGTGCTAGCTTTCCATTCTCAAAGTCACCTCATGCTCACAAGAAGGCTGCTGATTTCTAGACATCATTTTTACATCCCAGATCAGAAGAAGGAAGATGTATAGAAAGGCAGAGAGGTATGAGTAATTTCCTTTCCTGGAAATTCTATCCAACGACTGCAGCTTTCATATTGAACATTCCTACTGCCTTGAGAGTATCATGAGAGTCAGATTATTGCAGCTTTGAGGATTTGGGGATGAACCGTGCCCTCCCCGTGACCCAGGAGCCCTGCTGTTCCAGTTGTGTGCACGACTCTCCCTTCATCTTGCTTGTGAAGCCCTGGCATCTTGAATTCCCTCCTTCGTGACTATCACTGTAGCTTATAGACCCACTGGGAAAATATACCTGAGACAAAGAGCAGAAGAAAGCCCCTGTTGTGCTGAGTTGCTGGGGACCTGGCCTGTCTCCCTCTCACACACCAGCCTCACCCCGGATTTGATCTACAGGGTGACCCACAATTACATGAGCCAGAAGCTTGGCTCACTGATGCCTAGTAGAAGTGACAAGCATTCATTACCCATGAATACTGCGAGACAGGGCTTCCCGGGTGGTGCTAGTGGTAAAGAACTTGCCTGCCAATGCAGAAGACATAAGAACCCTAGGTTCGATCCCTGGGTTGGGAAGATCCCCTGGAGAAGGAAATGGCAACTCACCTGAAGAATCCCCATGGACAGAGGAGCCTGGGGTCACAGAGTGGGACACCGCTGAAGGGACTTAGCAGCAGCAGCTGTGAGACTATTGAATTTCTTTGTATTAAAATAAAAATGCTTAAGTGAGATGTGTTCTTTTAAATAGAGTCTGAATGTTCTGAACTGTTTGCATTGGAGAGCTTGTCTCACTACCCAGGGGCCCATTCACCCTGATGCACAGCTGAGGTGGTGCCTATGACGACGGCAGTGATCGGCTGCAAACCAGCTCCCAGGTGGAGTTGAACTCTCTGGAACCAGGTGGGTAATTCCTCCCACCTTCCTCCAGACACAGAAGTGTGATGAGAAAGGGCTATGGAAGCAGGAAGTGTGGAGGTGTGACGGTTGTCTGGGGGGTTTGCACAGCAAACCTGGGAAGGCTGCAGAAAGTTGGGGGCAAGGGGAGGTTGCCTGGTGGGACCCAGGGCAGAAAGTGTGGGGGCAGGGTATGTGTCCCTGGTGGCTTAGGCGCTGCTGTTATGCCCTGTGTCGTGGAGAGCAGCCTGTGTCCCTGGCTGCGAGCTCCTCTGTGAGTCCAAGACTTAAACCAGAGGAGAAGAAGCTTGGTGGTTAAGACCAGCAAGTGACCAGGCAGAGGCCTGTGCCCCATGCCCCAGGTCCTGACCTCCTTGCCCTTCAGGACATGCCTCCTCCGCCTCCAGAGCCCGGCCACCACTGGCCCCCCTCCCCTCGTCAATAGCTCATGCTTTATGGCACATCACATGATTAAAAGAGGAGATCTGGGCAGGGCATGAGCCCTCTGTGTGGTCTCATAAAATATTAATGGATTCAGAAAGGAAATGCAAAATCAAAATACTCGTGCATGCTCAGGCCTGGCTGGGCTGGTGTTTGCTGTGGGATCCGATTTCAGGCTTCATTGTGGGCGGTCCCGAGTGCTGGGCAGAGGGCCCAATGCTGGCCTGGCCCGTGACTCGGCCGAGGACCCGCCCTGTGGAGGACGTAGCCCAGTCCTCTCAGAATCAGAGAAGGCGCCTGCCTAGTCAGTCCTTTCCTTTCTTCCTCGCCAGGACCCAGCGGATATGTGTCTGGAGACCCTGAGATCTGGCACCTTGCTGCAGCCCCCGATGCATCATCTCAGGGACCTCCGCCCCAACCCCTAAGCACCCAGGGTCCAGCTTCCTTCAGAGCAGACGAGCTTGGGCACTTTTCCTCTGTTCTTTCTGCAGCGGTTGGTCCCATGCCCACGAGGTGTCAGGACAGGAGAATTCTCAGGTGCAGGAGAACGCTCCTTCCATCTCGACCCCAAATCTCCCTCATTCCAAGTTCCCTCTTCCCTTTTGTCTATGAAGCAACATGTGGGGGACGCGTTGCCTCTTCCTTCTCGGATTCCAGGGTCTTGTTCTCTCCAACTCTCCTTTTAAATAGGCGACGTTTTAACACAGAGCAGGTTTCTGACACTCAGTAGACACTTAAAACCTGTTTAAAGGACCCCAAAGGGACTTTCCTTAAAGTTCTTGAAATAGCAATGCCTATTTGAGGGCAATTAGGAGAAACTCACTGAACCTAAAGAGAAGTTAACCTTGGCTGTGGAGATGTGTCCATTTAGACCTGGGCCGCAGCAGCAGTAAAGCCTGTTGACACCTGAAGTGGAACGTCTACGGGCCCAGCGGCCGTCCAAAGCGGTTATTGAACCTCCCACGTGAGGGCAAATTGCGGGCTCGAGGTCTCTCTTATGTTCTGGAGCCAAGCCAGGCTCCACTGACACTCTGCAGGCCTCGTGGCCAGGTGAGATGGACGACTAACCACTTCATCAATCACTGCCCCGGCCGAAGTGCTGCCCGGTGAGAGGTGGGAAATTCAAGCCATCCATCTTACCCCATCACCTGCTCTCTGCGCTGTCCAGGTAGCTCTGCTGCTCCCTCCTGCTTGTTCAGTGTGTCCGTCCAGGCAGCCGAGCAGCTGGCCTGCGAGCAGGGTCTGCAGGGACTCCCCCCGGGCCCTGGTGCTGTCGAGCAGGCTCTGCAGGACAAGTTCCCTGCCAGGGGCTGGAGCTTCGGTGTCACTAGAAATGCAGCAAAGCTCTGGGCAAGGTGGGGCATGTGCCGTTGCCCCAAACGGAACCTTTAACCATCAGAAGGCGATTTGCTTACCCAACAGTAAAGTCATCGCTTTTGAAGGAAATCATAAATTCCACAATTTAAACAGGGTTGGGCAAGGGGACAGGGAGCCGGGCTGAGTCAGAGATTAAGGAAAAACAAAAGCGGCTGTCTTTATTGTCTCCTTTGGGGTCCAGGAACTGTAGTATAACCTGCAAGATGATGATGTAACTATAACCTTGACTTTCACATGAAAATCTGCAGTGTCTGTGTGCCCTGAGGGCTGACCTCTGACACAGAGAGGTCAGAGGGCAGAGTTGGTGGAGCTGGGAGATGTGCGTGTCAGGGTTTGGCTGATGTGACCTTGAGCTGGTATAACCCAGGCTCCCAAGATGCTGGTTCAGAGGTGGGTGTATGGGCACTGGGATGGCGGGGTGCCCCTTGGGGGGGCTCCCTCCAGGTGGTGGGCTCAGCCCCCAGTCTGGACCACCAGAGACTCTGGGTTTGGGTGACCCGAGGGTGCAGGGAGAGAGCCTTGCGTCCTGTGGGAGTCCAGCTGGGACAGTAGGCCTCCCGCAGGCTGGCGCTCCTGGGCCTTGGGCACGGCGTCGGGTTTGCCAGGTGAAGGGAGAGGCTGGAGTCCCTCGTTGGAAGGCAATGGGAGGGCTGAGATCAGCCCAGGTCCTAGACAGCAGGGCAATGGGCTCGGGGCGAGGGCGAGCTCCAGGGAGACAGTGGGCGNGCCTCCCGCAGGCTGGCGCTCCTGGGCCTTGGGCACGGCGTCGGGTTTTCCAGGTGAAGGGAGAGGCTGGAGTCCCTCGTTGGAAGGCAATGGGAGGGCTGAGATCAGCCCAGGTCCTAGACAGCAGGGCAATGGGCTCGGGGCGAGGGCGAGCTCCAGGGAGACAGTGGGCGTCACGGAGGGTTTTAGCAGAAGCGAGCCAGGTGTGAGGTTCATCCCTCATGTGATGATGAGAGTGTGGTGGGGATGGCCTGGGAGAAAGCGGGATGTGGGGAGGGGACATACAGGTAGAGGGGACATACAGGCAGTGGCGGGGTTCCCGGGGGCCCTGGGCCTCCCATGGGTCAGACTGTCTTAAATGCTGAGTTCATTTTGTAACAATGTTGGGGGTGGGTGCTGTTGTTGTCTTGCTTCTCAGACAAGAAAACAGGGACAAACTTGGTTCACAACGCACCAGAGCCCCGACGTCACCCATGTCAGGGGTGGCTCCAGGGGCCTGGCTCTCAGGATGGGCCGACAGGGCAGCGGCACCGGAGTGAGGGTGGACGAGGCAGAGGCCGAGGCACCGCGGCTGCAGCCCCGCTGGCTGGAGCCACTCCGTGCAGACCGTGGGGCCTCCCTCACCTCATTAACATGGAGAAGCCCTCTGGGCGCCACCACCCAGGGGACTTCCCCGCCAGCAAAGCAGAGCCTGCGCCTTGGGCCCATGGGCTCTCCCGCCCCAGGGAGCTCATGCGGGTCCACCCTGCCCCACCTGCTTCACTCACACCCGCCACGTGTGGTCACCTGGGTCGCTCAGGGCGAGTCCGCCTCTGGCCGAGGTGACCACGATGGATCGAGCTCATGAGGGAAGAGAAAGGGGGAGGGGAAACTGAGGCCAAGGGCCGGGACTCGAGTGACGGGGCAGTGAGGGAGGAGCTGGTCCTCAGCCCCCCGGGCTCCTTAGCTGCCGGGTAGGAGACATTCTGTCCCTGGATGAACGGGCAGCTGAAGCCACACTTGCCTGCCCATCGAGCTGACCCTCGGGGCCCCACCCTGGGATAAGAGGGGGTGTTGGAGAGCTGCGATGGAGCAGGTTGGGGGTACTACTGTATTAGTTGTGACAAAGCTCACACCTGGCTTCCAGGCACGTGTTTGAAGTGACAACGCGGATGCTGACCTCTTCTCTGTGGGGACGTCTGTGTATGAGGGCTGACTGGGTGCCAGTGTGCTTTGTTGGCAGGTCTGAGGCTCCGGAAAGCGTGGGGACACCTATCTGGGAGGGCTGTGTGTCGGCTCCAAGGTCATCTGCATCTCGGTTTCCCTGTGAGTGGCCCATGTCCCCGTCAGCTGCCACGGGGACGTTTGCTGGTTGAGTTGCAGGTGGCGCCCACAAGCGTCCGCTCAAGGGGTGAGGGAGGCTGAACCACACTATGTGACGGTGCAGAAACGTAAAGGGAAGTACTCTTTATTTTACCAACATTTATTTACGAGCATTCCCATTCACCTTTTATGAAGTGGCTAATGCTCATTTTTATACAACAATAAAATGTACAAAGACTTCATCCTCTGTCTTACAATCTGTAAGACCAGGGTCTCACCCCTCAGGACATTCTGGGAGGTAGCCTGAACTTGTGATGGCAGGCTATGGAGCTATGGACGTTCCTCCCTGACCCAAGTGGAGAATGAAACAGTACTTCCGAGGACCCAGGACTCACTTAAGGACATGCGTATTTAATGAAATGGTGGTATTTCAATAATGACATTTGTGTTATTACCGATTTCAGGGAGAGAGTTAAGAGAGCAGCTCTCCCGTTCCTTGGACAAAACACGCACTTGCAGACTTTCTGGGAAGAGGGTTCCCAACCCCCCCAACCCCACCTGGGGTCCTGGGTGGGTGCCAACTTCTCCTACTGCACTGCTGTGCTCCTGGGAGGGGTAAGGGTTCATGTAACTGACCACTAAAAAGGTAATTCTGTTTGATTGTGGTTGGAAATGTTAAATTTGAGCTGCTAGAAACTATCGCATTTCAACAGAGCAACAACACATTTTGGTCAAGTAAATCTGAATAAAATAATGGGGTGATTTGTAAAAAATCTGCTGGGATATATGGACCTCAGTTGTCTACAGTACAGGAAGAAGGAGTTGGATGTTAAGTCAACTTGTAAGTTCCTTTAAACCAAAATATTGTATTTTATTCTATTCTGCTTTGTTCTTTTCATGGCCCAGTGCTGAAACCAGAACTACTTTCATTATGTGCAGGTCTGACTTACTGACATGTTTAATGCTCTAGCATTATACCGGAAATAATCGAATGGTTTCACCGGGAACTGATTCAATTCACATCAGTCTTAAGAGAATAAATTTCCAGGTGTTTACTGGTTAATGATTGGTTAGTAACTACTCAGTGGGTTCAGAGTGGTTAACTCGCTTGTGCATGGGTATGTGACCATATTGATATTTAGGGAAGAATTAGGATGAATGACATTTCCAGGGAAGGTCATTTTTTCCCACATTGATTTTAGTCCAACATATGCAATAGTTTCCTTTATGGTGATGATTAATAACACACGTTTGTTTAAAGTGCTGCTGGGCTTTAATATTCATTGTCGGCTTTGACCCTCGCAGCCCTTGGGGGTTGGCCAGTGTGAGGACCTGGGTCGTCCTCTCATAGGTGGGTGGGCCCGATGGCCCATAGAACCAAGTACAGACCTGGGCTAAGCTTCAGGCCTCCTGCTTCTTAATCTGATGGGCTCCTTTTTGAGCCAGCAAATACCTGCCCTTCTCAATGTTTCTGCTTTACTGGAAGATGCAGAATTTAGACTGGAAGATGCAGAATTTAGACGTCCAGGTATCATGTGGTGACTGCAGGCCTGGTGACTGAACCAGCTTATGTCCCACCAAACACCGTGGCGTTCGTGAAGCCTCCTGAAGCCTCCTTCATTTTCTTTTTAATTATTATGGAAATGGATGTGCCATGATTATGAAAAAATAGCAAAACGCCCTTTCCCAGACTCCTTTGCACAAACTTTTGGATATACAGGGAAAAATACTAGGTGGAAGACTGCCCTCTCACCGGTTTCCAGCACACCAGGGCTCAGGGTCTCCTGTTTGACACCGTCAGAGTGCCGTGACTGGTGAAGTCCAGGCACCTTGAGAAGTCCCGATGGGGAGCCTCCTGGTGACCGAGTTCTCTCCACTCAATGCAGGCTCCTGGAGACCCTTGAGGGTGACCACCCAGAGCTATACAGATTCCAAAGTCACATTCTGCTATTTCCTCGGAGTATGGTTTCTCCCAGTGTGTTTTCTTATTGCAGAATTGAGCCATGGACACAAGTTTGAGCCCTCGTTGTTCATAAGCAGAGTCCCTACCTGAAGGTGATTGGCTGATCTCCGGTCAGGAAGCTGCCCATGTGGCGCTGGGTTAGTGACCTGATGGACCGGGGGTGGGGGATGGGTTGGGGGGGCACAGGGGCTGGCGGGAGATG
>SJYS01024250.1:0-10340 GCA_006410695.1 Philantomba maxwellii
AGTATGTGTATTGACAGTCCCCTGGAGATGGAAATGGCAACCCACTCCAGTATTCTTGGAAAATCCCATGGACAGAGGAGCCTGGTGGGCTACAGGCCACGGGGTCGCAAAGAGGCAGACACAACCGAGCAACTAAATGACAACACTGACAGTCCACTTGGGCTGCCATAACAGGATTCCACAGACCAGATGGCTCACACAATACACATGCACTTTTTCACAGCTTTCAAGGCTGGGTGCCAAGACTGTGCTGCCAGCAGAGTTGGTTGCTGGTGAGACTTCTCTTCCTGGCTTGCAGATGGCTGTCTTCTTGTTGTGTCTTCATGTGGCCTTTCTCTGTGTGCATGTACACTCCTGGTATCTCTTCTTATAAGGCCACCAGGCCTAGTGGATCAGGGCCCCACCTTCCTGAGCTCATTTAACCTTTACTGCCTTCTCAAAGGCCTTATCTAATACAGTCTTATTGGGGTTTAGAGCTTCAACATATTAATNTTGTTGTGTCTTCATGTGGCCTTTCTCTGTGTGCATGTACACTCCTGGTATCTCTTCTTATAAGGCCACCAGGCCTAGTGGATCAGGGCCCCACCTTCCTGAGCTCATTTAACCTTTACTGCCTTCTCAAAGGCCTTATCTAATACAGTCTTATTGGGGTTTAGAGCTTCAACATATTAATTGGGGGAGGGGTAACTATCACAGTGTGCAGCAGTTCATGAGGTCACAAAGAAGGGGAGACGACTGAGCGACTGACCTGAATTATCATGGGGTCACAAAGAGTCAGAGACAACTGAGTGACTCATTCACACACACACACCAACCACACTTCAGTCAATACACCATGAATAGCCCAAAATGAAAGATAGTGAATTTTGATGCCAAAGGCACATGTCTGGTTAGTTGTGATAATAAAGTTCTTTATATTAGCAACAAAATTAGTCTCTTGCTGGCAGTCAGTATTAACAACAGATTTTTCCCCCAGCAAATGGATCCATTTCTTCTAATGCNAGTATGTGTATTGACAGTCCCCTGGAGATGGAAATGGCAACCCACTCCAGTATTCTTGGAAAATCCCATAGACAGAGGAGCCTGGTGGGCTACAGGGGTCGCAAAGAGGCAGACACAACTGAGCAACTAAATGACAACACTGACAGTCCCCTTGGGCTGCAATAACAGGATTCCACAGACCAGATGGCTCACACAATACGCGTGCACTTTTTCACAGCTTTCAAGGCTGGGTGCCAAGACTGCTGCCAGCAGAGTTGGTTGCTGGTGAGACTTCTCTTCCTGGCTTGCAGATGGCTGTCTTCATGTGTGTGGCCTTTCGCTGTGTGCATGTACACTCCTGGTATCTCTTCTTATAAGGCCACCAGGCCTAGTAGATCAGGGCCCCATCTTCCTGAGCTCATTTAACCTTTACTGCCTTCTCAAAGGCCTTCTCTAATACAGTCTTATTGGGGTTTAGAGCTTCAGCATATTAATTGGGGGAGGGGTAACTATCACAGTGTACAGCAGTTCATGGGGTCACAAAGAGGGGGAGACGACTGAGCGACTGACCTGAACTGAATTATCATGGGGTCACAAAGAGTCAGAGACAACTGAGTGACTCATTCACGCACACACACCAACCACACTTCAGTCAATACACCATGAATAGCCCAAAATGAAAGATAGCAAATTTTGATGCCAAAGGCACATGTCTGTTTAGTTGTGATAATAAAGCTCTTTATATTAGCAACAAAACGAGTCTCTTGCTGGCAGTCAGTATTAACAACAGATTTTTCCCCCAGCAAATGGATCCATTTCTTCTAATGCTTTTCAGTAAGTTTGGAGATTATTAAGCAAACCTCCCTCTGTCATAAACATTATGCAAGAAAAACTCCATACTAAATGAAATTACACTCTAGCTGCAAGAAGTGCCATCATAAAGATTCGAGAAATCTGAAAGTAATTTCAGCCTATAAGATAATTCCAACAAGATAACTTTTCTTTCTTATACTTAAATGGATAATTCCTTTAACTTTTTGCAAAGATGTCCACTTGATGACAAGTTATTATATAGTTAATATGTTGGCATAGAAGAATGCTGAGCACCAAAGAACTGATGCTTTTGAATTGTGATGTTGGAGAAGACTCTTGAGAGTCCCTTGGACTGCAAAGAGATCCAACCAGTCCATTCTAAAGGAGATCAATCCTGGGTGTTCTTTGGAAGGACTGATGCTAAAGCTAAAACTCCAATACTTTGGCCACCTCATGCAAAGAGTTGACTCATTGGAAAAGATTCTGATCCTGGGAGGGATTGGGGGCAGGAGGAGAAGGGGATGACAGAGGATGAGATGGTTGGATGACATCACTGGCTCGATGGGCATGAGTTTGGGTGAACTCTGGGAGCTGGTGGTGGACAGGGAGGCCCTGTGTGCTGCAGTTCATGGCATCACAGAGTCGGACACAACAGAGTGACTAAACTAAACTGAACTGAACTGAAGTATTCACAACAACAAACATAGCAGAGTAAAGTTTTTGTAACATGTGGAGTCCTTTATCACAATTCTTCCATTTATTTCTGGAATTGAGAGATGCTTTGGTTGTGCAGATATAACTATGCAAACGACACTGTGTGGCTTCAATGGGGTTTTCAAATGTTTGCCTAAGTGGAATTTAGGTCTGAGGTATCTGAGGTATAATCAAATTTGAATGTGGATTACTGGAAGGGGGATGTCAGGAAGTCCTTTAGTGTTTGTGGCATAAATAGCTTTTGAAACAGCAGGAGAAAAGAACTGCCTGAAGGCTCACTGAAGGCTTCATATATTTCCATTTTCAGAAGAATATCCTGAAAATAAAGCTATCATCAATATATTAAAACGATCACATTTTTCTTCTTTTTCCCTACTTTTAAAATCTGCACCAGAGAAACAATAATACAAAAATACTTCTTAGACCCGTGGAGCTTATGGGGAAATCCATTGGGAGCTTATTTTTAGAGCATCTATTGTTTCCTTTGGCATGAAATATGAAAAAAAAATATTCTTCAGGGTAAAATATTAAGGATTTACATGTATTATTTTATCAGTGCTGGACTGTTCACTATAATATCCTCTAAAATGTAGTTAATCGGTCTAATTTAAATTCTGCAACTTTCTCTCAATTAGATCAATGTCACTCACTAGGTGCAGAAACCTGTGGATAGCAGATGTTACAAATACTTTCTCTTTCAGACAAANAATGAAAAAAAAAATTATTCTGCAGGGTAAAATATTAAGGATTCACATGTATTACTTTATCAGTGCTGGACTGCTCACTATAATATCCTCTAAAATGTAGTTATTAGGTCTAATTTAAATTCTGCAACTTTCTCTCAATTAGATCAATATCACTCACTGGGTGCAGAAACCTGTGGATAGCAGATGTTACAAATCCTTTCTCTTTCAGACAAACTGAGATCTTGGTATATTTCAGGTCTCCAGTTCTCCTGAATATAGCTCTGTGAAAGTCTTGGAGTCTCTTACTGCACAAACTAACATTATTTACTTTATTCTTCTGAAAAGAGAAGACATCTATTTGAGGTGTCTAAGTTATGACCAACCTAGATAGCATATTCAAAAGCAGAGAGATTACTTTGTCGACTAAGGTCCGTCTAGTCAAGACTATGGTTTTCCAGTGGTCATGTATGGATGTGAGAGTTGAACTGTGAAGAAGGCTGAGCGCTGAAGAATTGATGCTTTTGAACTGTGGTGTTGGAGAAGACACTTGAGAGTCCTTTGGACTGCAAGGAGATCCAACCAGTCCATTCTGAAGGAGATCAACCCTGGGATTTCTTTGGAAGGAATGATGCTAAAGCTGAAATTCCAATACTTTGACCACCTCATGTGAAGAGTTGACCCATTGGAAAAGACTGTGATGCTGGGAGGGATTGGGGACAGGAGGAGAAGGGGATGACAAAGGATGAGAAGGGGACAACAGAGGATGAGATGGTTGGATGGCATCATTGACTCGATGGACGTGAATCTGAGTGAACTCCGGTAGATGGTGATGGACAGGTAGGCCTGGAGTGCTGCGATTCACGGGGTCGCAAAGAGTTGGACATGACTGAACGACTGAACTGAACTGAACTGAATGATTTGTATTGGAGAAGGGATTGGCAACCCACTCCAGTACTCTTGCCTGGAAAATCCCATGGTGAAGGAGCCTGGTAGGCTGCAGTCTATGGGGTCGCTAAGAGTTGGACACGACTGAGCAACTTCACTTTCACTTTTCACTTTCACCCATTGGATAAGGAAATGGCAACCCACTCCAGTATTCTTGCCTGGAGAATCCCAGGGACGGGGAAGCCTGATGGGCAGCCATCTATGGGGTCGCACAGAGTCGGATACGACTGAAGTCACTTAGCAGCAGCAGCAGAAGCAATGATTTATAGAAGCCAGAGAAGGTCTTATGACTTGCAGAAGAACACTGTGGCTAAATCTCCAAATGGATTGCAATTGTAACACCAGAATATAAGTTGTTCTAACATCAAGGCTTAATGATCTGTTCCCCTAACCATGGAAAGGGCACTGGACAGGTGAGAGAACTAAGGGAATTTCTGTTTTACACCTACACCTTTACCGTCCTGAATGAAACTTAAAAGATTTTTTAGTATTTGGAGGTCTCATTACTGGGCATGCTCATATTAAAGAAGTCTGGGTCTATATGTGCCTTGGACAGTAGTTTACAATATGGAACTAGAGCTTTGGAGCCATCAGAAGTTGGAATGACATCTTACAGAAGAAATATCTGGTGACAAACTCAGGTGATAAAATTCCATTCACTGATTGATTAATTCATACATTTATTGACTCACAATAACTATTTTGTATGTCTATAATTATTTAGTATCTCTATATGTTGGGCAGAATTCTGGATACTGGAGACACAAAATAAAACAGATAAAGTACTGCCCTCCCCTTAGGGTCTAACAAGAGGAGGTATGCTAAATAAAGACATCACATGCACTGGAGAAATATAAGTAAAATTTTTAAAAAATCTAATCCAGAAAACTTCTCATAAAGGTAGAAGAGAAAGAAAACAATATTGTTACCGAATAAACATTAAACCAGAATGTGTTGTGCATCACAGGTGATATGGTAAAACATTGCATAGATAGATATCTCTACCCATTTATGGGACAAAGCAGGTACAACCCACTACACATGTGTTCTCCAGGTAAACAAGAACTGAATCTCAGGTGAGGTAACTGGACTGAACCACCTATCATCCACAGCTCATTCTAAATTTATTGGGTAACTAGGGTGGTCCTTGAAATTGCTAACTGACTTTATCAAGAAAAAATATACTGCTCTTATCTTTATATGAGGTAGTTTTGCAAATTGGAGGAGGTGCTTGTGATCATAGCCTTCCATAGAAACCAGGAGACAAGAGTCACTGCCTTCCTGGAAGATTACATACCGGAGAGGGCTCTCAAACCCTTGGGAAGAAATTCCTGAAGTCATTCAGTTGGCAAAAGGCTATTTAGCTTTTAAACAAATTTACAGATGTAGGAGATAGGAAGAACTTAAAATTACAAATTTTCTAAAGTTTTAAGAAAAGTAGGGGAGAGGTAACCCTTTTCTCTTATTTTCAATTGGGAGGATTAAGCTTCTTATTTTTATTTTGAATTTGCCCTTATAATCTCCTCCCTATGTTACTAAAAAATAGTAGCATTACACTTTTCCAGTAATCTCCATTGCTATTTTTACCTTTCTCTGGGCAAACAGCAGACATTGAAGTATCTAGCAAGTCCAGTAAAATTAAAGAAACACTTTGAAGTTCATGATAAAACAAATATTTTGTTATCTATTTCATCATTTTAACTATTTTTTTCCTGCTGTAAACAAGTGAGTTACAGCTTTTTCCTCTCTTCCTTGAGAAGATTTCTGGGTTAAGGAAAAAAATTCTGTTGCAAAAGAAATGTTATCTATATTTTAACAGTTCTTTGCAACTGGGAAGGAAAAAAAAAGATATTTCCTCTTCAAATACTGAATCCCTTTTGATGACACTGTTTTGATGAAGAGAAAAGAAAGTGTTGGCCTAGGGTACTATGACAATGTCCAAAGGTAGAAAAAGAAATGGAAAGGAACCAGCACCATCTGTTTCTCAATGGAGTTTCCAGTGTCAGTTCTACTTACAGAAATTAATTGGTGTGTGTGTGCATGCTCAGTTGCTTCAGTTGTATCTGACTCTTTGCAATCGAACAAACTGTACCCACCACACTCCTCTGGCCATGGGATTCTCCAGGCAAGAATAATGGAGTGGGTTGCCATTCCTTCCTCTTGGGGATCTTCCCCACTCAGGGACTGAACTCGCATCTCCTGCATCTCCTACATTGCAGGGGGATTCTTTACTCACTGAGCCACCAGAGAAGCCCAATTAATTGGTAACACCACCTAAATCAGAATACAGTTAAGATGCAGGCCTCTGTCCCTGTAGTATGATAATTTTCAAGTCGTAGAATTCATTTAGAGAAGTAAAGTCTTCTATTATTTATCAAATGGATAAATAATAAATAGACAAACTGCTTTCTTCTCTTCCTGCAAGACTGAACAATCCTCCCCACCCCAGATACCTATTCAGAGAGCTCACTCTTTCTGTCATTAGGTTACCTCTCGTATGTAATTTTCTCAGAGAGGTTTTACCCTACTACCCTACATAAATAGCACCTTCTCTGTTACATTGAGAACGTCCCTATCCCATTTATTTGTATTTGCTAGCACTTATATTTCCTGGTATTTCCCCCAGCACTTACACAACCCCTGACATGTTAAGGGTAAAACTCTCAAGAGATTGAGTCACCTTCTCTCTTGTAACCTCTACTAAATCCTCTTCTACTCGCTAAACAATTTTCTCAGTAAATCTGGAACTAAAGTCTTTTTTCCTCTTCTTCTCACATTATTGCATATTTTCATTTTCCTAGGTTACTGTGTGCATACTTATATAGTAACATTTGCTACTTTCAATGTACACATCTCTACTATAAGAATTAAAGGCCTTTTAGAGCAAAGACTGTGTTCTTTGCTCTTTAAACCCTAGAAGCACGGTAGCTAACTGCCTGATATATAGCATGTGCCAAATAATCAGTTGCTAAATATGAATAGTTATTCAGATAAATGTACGTATAAATATTAAAATCTATAACTTTCTGTAAGGTGAAATCTTTTATAACAAAGCAAATTTAAAGATATATAGGTACATATAGAGAAAGGAACATGAGTTCATTAGTTTTCCCAGGAAACTATTGTAATTTGGATGGTGGAATTCACCGCCCTATCCAAAAACATGAACTGGACTGGTAAACCTATTCTTAAAGCTATTTGAGATCAGGAAGGTGTTCAAATTCTTCTTGTGTAACACTGTATAGACAGCCTGCTCCTCTGTTTTCTAATGATAGTGGATCTATTACTGTGCTTCTAAGGAGCCATTTTGAAGTAGAGTCAATTTTCTCTACACTGTCCTTTCTTGTTTGAGACTATTCTATAAACCCACAAGATTTGTGACTGATGATACTTTTTTTTTTCCTTTTCTTTTTTCTACATTTGGGCACTGTCACAGTAACCTGGACCAATAGTTTTCATACCATGGAAAGAAAGAGAAAGACTGGAAAAGAAGATTCAATATCTGAAAGGGCAATGTATTTCTTTCAACTACAAGGCACTGTTACAACATACACAACACTGATAAAAACTGTTTCGGGGACATAACTTTTTTTTCTTAACCTCAAAATTGTCTCTGAGAGAATGCTATAAATAGCTGTTTACCACAGAAAAATGCAAGCTAAAATAATTAAATGACAATAGATTTATTTAATCTCAACTCCATATAAGGTAACTCTGAAAAAATAAAACATGAATCACTATCTGAATCTATTAAGTATTAAAAGAAGAAAGAAACCCCCCAAATAGGATCACTTTATATTAAGAAATTCATAAAACATTTTTATAACTTAAAAGTTATATATCATATATATTTGTACTCTTTAATGTTTTATATGGTAAGGTAGATATTTTCTTTAGGCCAACTAAAGAGGATAAAATGGGTCACAGGATTAGTATCAAAATCATTCAAGTCTTTGGATTACTTTTTTCTGATCATATGTTATTATATGTTAAAACCTCAAAGATGGATGAATAAAAACATACATAAGAATGGCACATGTGGAATTTAAATTTATGTGAATTTAGTGATTTTAAATAGTCAAATATTCTGAAAATACACTGTGCACTGGAAATAGTTCCGGTTTAATAGACCTGGGTATTATGTGATTACTAGAAACAGGTCTGGATTCTTTCAGCAAACTCATAGGGGATTATCTCCATTCTTGAATGCAACAGAAACAGGACAGTAGAGCAGAAGTGTTCCTGAGGGAGTCACGACTTCCCTCTACCCAGGATCCTCTCCAGTCAGATTAATAAACCTGTGCCAAACAGCCATTCTCGCTGAGATTCACAGAATGTTTATCAGGAATTAAACACTATGGCAGAAAGCAAAGAAGTAAAGAGCCTTTTGATGAAAGTGAAAAGAGGAGAGTGAAAAAGTTGGCTTAAAATTCAACATTCAGAAAACTAAGACCATGGCATCTTGTCCCATCACTTCATGGCAAACAGATGGGGAAACAATGGAAACAGTGACAGACGTTGGGGGCCTCAAAAATCACTGCAGATGGTGATTGCAGACATGAAGTAAAAAGATGCTTGCTCCTTGGAAGAAAAGTTGTGACCAATCTAGACAGCACATTAAAAAGTAGAGACATTACTTTGACAACAAAAGTCCATCTACTCAAAGCTATGGTTTTCCAGTAGTCATGTATGGATGTGAGAGTTGGACTATAAAGGAAGTTTAGTGCCAAAGAAGTGATGCTTTTGAACTGTGGTGTTGGAGAAGACTCTTGAGAGTCCCTTGCACAGCAAGGAGATCGAACCAGTCCATCCTGTAAGAAATCAGTCCTGAAAATTCATTGGAAGGACTGATGCTGAAGCTGAAGCTGCAATACTTTGGCCACCTGATGCAAAGAACTGACTTAATGGAAAAGACCTCAATGCTGGGAAAGATTGAAGGCGGGAGGAGACGCAGACAACAGAGGATGAGATGGTTGGATGGCATCACCGACTTGATGGACATATGTCTGAGTAAGCTCTGGGAGTTGGTGATGGACAGGGCAGGCTGTCATGCTGCAGTCCCTGGGGTCACTAAGAGTCAGACATAACTGAGTGACTAAACTGATCTGAAACACTATGTAAAATAAATATGAAATGTCACTTAGCTATAAAGCATAATTAAATATATGTTTCAGTCTCTTTTGAGTTTGGTTACTGAAATCCGTGTACCAAGGTAGAAGCTGGACAGGATTATATTGTTGTTGTTTAGTCATTAAGTCTTGTCTGACTCTTTGCTACCTCATGGACTATAGCACGCAAGGCTCCTCTGTCCTCCACTATCTCCCAAAGTTTGCTTAAATTCACGTTCATTGAGTCGATGATGCTGTCTAACCATCTTATTTTCTGCTGCTCCCTTCTCCAATTGCCTTCAATCTTTCCCTGCATTACGGTCTTTTTCAATGAGTCAGCTCTTTGCATTAGGTGACCAAAGCACTGAAGCTTTAGAATCAGTCCTTCCAATGAATACTTAAGGTTGATTTCCTTTAGGATTGACTGGTTTGGTCTCCTTACAGTTTTCAAGCAATTCACAAAAGTCTTCTCCAGCACCACATTTTGGAAACTTCAATTCTTTGGTGCTCTACCTTCTTTATGAACAAGATCTAGTTTACCCAAAGCCACAGACTAATTTACCCCACAGCCTAGTTTACTCCACAACTCACATCAGAAAGCCTCCACAAGCCTCTTATATTCATCCATCAGAGGGCAGACAGAATTAAAACTACACTCACAGTAAACTAACCAAATCGATCACATGGATCACAGCCTTGTCTAACTCAATGAAACTATGAACTATGCCATGTAGGGCCTGCCAGGGTCCAGCCCCCACAGAATCCAGGGGAACCCAAAGGAGAAATGGTGTCAGCAAAGATATTTAGAGAGAGATAAGGAAAGAATGTTGTAGATAAGAAAATAGAGGAGAGAAAGAAAAAAAAAAACAACAACGGGGGAACCAGGCTTTCGTGGAACTGATCCTGGTCTGTCACTTTATTTTCAAAAGGGACGTTTATACCTTGACTTGTACATAGAGGTAAATGAAAGGTGCAAGGTCATATAGAGTCAGCCCAAACATTCCAGCAGTTTTGCCCTTATCGAAACCAGGATTTTTTCTGCAAACCTTTCCCATAAACAATGTTGTGTACATTATCTTCTGGCCTTGGAGGC
>SJYS01024250.1:30210-43260 GCA_006410695.1 Philantomba maxwellii
AAAGTAATAGTAGGTTATAAAAATGAAAATTAAAGGAGTAATAGAGGACTTAAATTTTTTTAATTAAAAAAATGATAATAGTAAGAATATATCTAGGACTTTCACTGGTGTTGTTGTGGATAGTGTGGGGTCAGTTCATTTTCAGATAGTTTCTTGATCCAACTCACACTTCTCAAGATCTATAGGCCCCTTCCTAGGTAGTCAGTGCTAACTGCAGTGTTTTAATCTTCCTCCATTGTAGTCCCATCAATAGATTTGTCAAACTTTTGCAGAATAATCCTTTTCAAATATCAAATGGATGATGTCATTGCCTCTTTAATAGCTTTTATTTCTATTAGGATAAAGTGAAAACTTATCAAGGCATGTAACACCCTTTGAAATGAGCCCTTTCTTTCTCTAAACACAAAATGTGCCTCAGCTTTTAGCCATGATAATTTAATAAAGTTTCTCAAGTGTATCATAGTCTTGAATACTTCCATAACTTTTCTCAACCCGGAATCACCTTACTCCCTTTTCACTCAGTCATCTACTTGAATAGAAGGAAAAAGATATTTCATGATACCATCTCTTGACTAAAGAAGTATTCGTTTAGCACCTTGTAAAATAGTAATCAAATTGGTTATAAATGCTAATTTCCAATGCCTGTATTACATATAGAATAAAAAGACTACTAAGACACGGTGCTTAATTTCAAGGAGCTTGTATTCATTTAGAAGAAATGTTAAAATAGCTAAAGAAATAGTGTATATATAAGGAGAAAGAATGTCTTTTATTATTGCTGCTTTCTGTACCAATTTTTATGAAGCCTAACTTCTAAATCTCTTAAAAGCCACCTTTCCTTCAACAAGTCTGTGTCAATATCCTCTCAAATGACCACCCAAACTTATCTCATGTCCCTTTAATGCACTATCAACACTGTTGGCAGACTGATGTTTCTAAAATATAGATTGGATTCTATAACTTTCCAGCTTAAAAGCTTTCAGTGGCACCATGTCGTCTATGGGATAAAATTCAAACTTGGTGACTCTGCCTTCATGGCCTATTAAAATCTGACTCTACCTTTCATGTTTTATCTCCTGCAAATCCTATTCAGTTCTAGCAACAAATCTTATCATTCTTTGAACCTACCCTGGCTTCTAACATCTCTTGCTTCTGCATGTTATTCTTTTTTCTTAACTACCATTCCCACTTGGAGAATCAATAGTAACAAACTACATTTTCCTCTCAAGTTTTCTTTGACTTTCCTCTCCCTGATGTCATTACTTTTAAACATAAATACTGACTAAATATTTGTGCAATAGCACTGCTATACTGTATTTTAATTTTAGAACAAATACATTTTTCTCTATTACACTGGAGATTCCTCAAATACACAGACTATGTTTATTCATCTTTGTGCTTCCTAGGGCTAAATGCACAATAGTTTATAAGGGATTAATGTTTAGTAAATTATTTCATTCTTGTAATTATTTAAAAGAAAAGAATGAACTATACACATTCATATACATATATTCTTTCACATATATTGGTTTTTTATACTGAAATGTATTTTTCACCCATATTACACACACACAAATATGTATTATGCATACAAATGAGTGCATTGTATGTATGTGCCTAGCTTAAATAACAACGCTCATGTATTCACCACCAGGAAATGGGTACTTTGGTTCTAAAATGTTATCTGGCATGCCATGGTGTCAGTGTGATACTCTACAAACCCTTGGAAGATGTCAGTACTGGCAAAGGCATTGGGGGTAGGAAAAATAAATGCATATCCAGAATGGAAGTCAGTTTCAACAAGGATGAACTATTGTCACCAAACAGTTTGGACAATTTTGTATAATCAATCTAGGACTGACTGGCTGATGGGTCCCATTGGTTGACTTTTCTCTACTGGGTGTTCCATGCTCCTTTCAGATAATGGCAGGTTGACCACTCAGCAGTGGCAGTAGCTAGATCTGACACACAGAGAGAGAAACCCTGCTGCTGAACTATTCTCTTTATGGGCTCATTGCTCAAGAAATGGGGTGGCTAAGATCAAATTCTGACTGATTTCCTTAAGAGAAATCTTCTTATTGCTCCTGTTGTTACGGGCCTCCTCTAGGTTGAATGCTCACTAGCAGGTAGTAATGTGACAAACAGATTTCTCACACTTTTTGTCCACACCCATTCTCCATCCACCTGCCTCTTCTGAAAAGCTTTCATGGTTTCCTCAATGCATCCCCATCTTGCTCTTTGCAGTCCCTGACCAACCAGCTCTACCATTTGTGAATGCTCAAGTATCTTTTACGTAAAAGCAGAGCATAGCCAATTACATAATGCTCACAGCTATTCACAACGGAAGAATTTCTTCCTAATGTTGTGGTTAGGGCCATCGTTGAGTTTGTGGTATGGTAGAAGTTCAGTCTGCTTTGCAGCAACACATCAAGTTGGTCTCCTCACTAAGGAAATCCCCATGAAGCCACAGGTATGAACTAAGGGAGAAGCACTACTTCTAGAGAGCAAGTAAAACAATTTACACTTCATGTAAATTACCGTTGATTCTGACCCTGCTAAAGCCCAAATCTAAATACACCATTTCAAATAAATGATATTGCACACATTTTATGTCATTGGTGGAGATTTGCTCTGGGTGTGGTGTCAACAGATGCTCTGTCAGTAAGCATTCAATTTCTACTGGATTTTGTGGCAAATAAGGATCTGATTTTTAGAGAGCATATGGTCCTCTGGTGCAGATGCCATGACCTTGAGATACATGCAACACCTTTATCTAACCTTGCTACTTCTGACACCACTGAATGTAAGTGTCATATAGCCGAAGCAGTAGGTGAGTTGGCTCTGCACTAGAATAGTAGGTCCAAGTGACGTAGAACCCGCTAGGTCCTGTGACTCTGTGTTAGTGGTAGGGTGTCGTAGGAATAATAATGTGTCCTTTATTCCAGAAAGTCAATTCTCTTTGAGGTGGTAGGCCTGGAATTTTCTAGGAGTATGTTTACCACTTCTGAGATGCTTGTAACTTAGCAGGGCATTTAGGAAACTTGAATACAGATACAATTAGCATGATACACTTAATCTAGTGAAGCACTGTGATGCTCCCTAAAATCATGAGATGCCCAAGGCCTCAGAAGAGCAGAATGTAGTAGCAGCAAAAGAATTATTATAGCCCTGGTACAAAACTGTGAATGAATATTGATCCCCTTCCCTCAACAAAATGTGTTACTTTGATACTGTATTGATAGAGACTGAAGAAAATGCATCTTCCACATCAATAGTGATATCCAAGTACCAGTAATTGTGTTCTTTTCTAGAAATACATCCAGCAAAACAGTTTAAAATGTGGCATCATTACTTTGGTTTGTAGTAATCCACTATCACTTATCATATTAATGGTTTATCTGACTTTCAGTGGGGTCACAGAGGTAAACTGATGGAAGATGCTGGTGCATTTCTTTGTTCTTTTCCTTCTACAAGAACTTTCCCTCAACAGGTCAAGAATGAACCAGAGTCTAAATATATCAGTCCTAACTAGGCCTAGGATAGGAGTATGGAAGGGCTTGTACACATTGCTATATTTAAAATGGATAACCAACAAGGACCAACTGCATAGCAGAGGGAACTCTGGTCAATGTTATGCGGCAGTCTGGATGTTAGGAGAGTTTGGGGAGAGTGGATACATGTATATATATGGCTGAGTCCCTTCTCTATTCACTAGAAACTATCGCAACATTGTTAATCAGCTATATCCCAATACAAATAAAAACTTTAAAAATAAATAAATGTATCAATCCTAGTGTTGCATTTTTGAAGAATATTTTATAACTTTCATAAACTATATTTATTTATTTTACATATGATCCTTTATAAAAATCATTTAACTTTAAAATAGCTATACTGAAGTGTAATTATATACAATAAAATTTACCCATTTAAATGTGCAATACAATGACTTTTTTTGGGGGGTAAATTAAAAGAGATTTCCATGGAATTAGTGTTCTCATTGCCAGGCCCAGCCAAACACTAATTTACACTAGCCTCTCTAGATTTGCTCTTTATATATAATTAATGCAATTATTCACATGATTTTACACCGAGGATTTCTTACTGTAGTGAAGATTTTCTAAATGTACACTCATAATTTTAAACACCCGTATAAGTCTCTCATTTTTTCCATTAAGTATAGGCTGAGTATCAGGACTCTGGAGAAACTTCTAGGATGCAGAAGTACTATAAAAAGGTCTCATTATATGAATTAAACTCAGTAAGAGTTCTCACAATATAGATCACAGCTTGACACCTCAGAACTGTGCTTTAGAGAGTTTACCATGTGGTTGTTTTTGTCACTAGTTATATACTATGCTGCTTTGATAATGAGTGCTAAACTCAGAAGTACTCAACTGTTATTTTCTTCCCCATCGATTTTTTAATCTCAAGGTGACCCAGCCTGATGTATGCCTACACCAGTTATACAGGGTTCCCAATATATCCTAGCAGGCAATACTAAAGGTAATAAAAGTTGCAAGTCATCTATCTAAAACTACCTGGATAATGAAAGCTCATTTCAGGGAGCTGAATAGATAAGATATTGATTCTGGTGAAAGACAATGTATGCTCAACTCATGGTCTGGTAATAGAGGGAATGGAATTAGAGAGGCTGGCTGTCACCACAAATAACCTGAATCTCCTCATGAACCAAGATGGTTTCTAAATGGGTAAAAGTTTCAACTTAGAGAAACTTAAGAAAATATAGCACTTCCAAGGAAAGCAGAATGAATGTGGAAGAGTATTTCATTATTTAATTACAATCCAGATACCTGATGTAGCTCTTCAATTAAGATTAACCCAAATTACTATTCCATATCACATACTACACTGACGAAACTTTTATTTCTGCATTATTTTGCTAAAGTGGAGTTGGGCTGTTTTATTTTTAGTGTCTTATGTCCCCAGGCATTGTTCTAAGATAGGGACCCGGTATTGAATAATGAATGCAATAGAAAAAAACACCCAAGTTTATAGAACTAATATTCAAGTGGAACAGGCAAAAAAAAAAAAAAGCAAATAAAAAGCTAAATGTATAATTTCTAGTAGTAAACAAAAAAATCCTACAGAGGAAAATTAATAGCGTAGGGTTAAGAGTTTTAGGAAAGTAGGGACACTATTTGGGAGGTAGAGATGTCAGGAGGACTGTATGGAGATGATATTTGAGCAGAAAATTAAGTGAGGTGAAATACAGCCATATGAATATCTGGGCATGAGATTTCTAACCTCAGGGGAAGTCCAGATTTTCCAGGGGAAATCTTCAGGAGAAAATGTAATAAGCACATTTTGTGGAGAAGGAAAGGATAAATCCAGGAAATCCCAACAACAACAATAACATGAAAAGTCAGACTTGAGGACAGTTACCCAGGTCAACTCGGTCCTTATGGGGAACCTTGATAAGAACAATGGATGTTGTCCAAAATATGACTTAAACACCAAGCAGAGATTTTTGAGTAAAAAAATGATAATCATTTAAAAAAAGAAACCATCTAGCTATAGAGAGGAGTTGGAAAAAAAAGAAATGAGAGACTACTTGGTAGAGTTTTGGACTATTTCAAAAAGAAATAGCTTGGATTATAATTTTAGTGATTACAGTTGAGATAATACATTGTATTGGTCTTCCCTGGTGACTCAGAGGTTAAAGCGTCTGCCCGCAATGCAGGAGACCTGGGTTCGATCCCTGGGTTGGGAAGATCCCCTGGAGAAGGAAATGGCAACCCACTCCAGTATTCTTGCCTGGAGAATCTCATGGACAGAGGAGCCTGGTGGGCTACAGTCCACAGGGTCGCAAAGAGTTGGACACGACTGAGCGACTTTACTTTCTTACTTACTTATTCACTGAATAATTCAAAAATATAAAGAATTTCCTTATATATTATATATAATATTTGAGAGAAGAGTCAAATAATTTAACATGAGCAACATGCTCTGGCAGTCCCATATACTTCAAAAAGACTAGGCAATGAAAAGATTCATGGAGATGATGTGGGAATCAAAACTTTGGACTTGGATATGTTAGATCTCCAATGCATATTAGATAATCAGAGAAAATACATGTGTTAGAAATGAGATAGTCAGAAGACAGTGAGAGAAAGCATGTTTCTAAAAATAAATGTTTGTGTGTCATCACTATAGAGAGGATTGTTAAAAACACAGGTTCTGGATAAAATCACCAAACAGGAGAAAAAAAAGAAATGTACATGGAACTTTGGGACATCAAAGCATTTTAAAGGCAGAAAGAGGAAGACAAGAAGCAAAAGCAGTATGGATCCCTAGAAGTGATCACTACCAGAAGCTAAGAAACAAAACTGTGTTAAGAATGAGAGCAAGAGATAAAAAATGTTAACTGCTCTGAAAGTTCAATTAAATAAGAACTGAATTTTAATAAATTAACTGCTATCTAAGTGAGGCAAAACAGAAGTTTATTTCTCATCCACAAAGAAATTATATGTACATTATCAGAGGGCAGAAACAATGAGGGTTTGCTCCATGCAGTCATTTGCATACCAGGCTCCTTCTAGCTCCAGAAAAATAATTGTAGAAGTCAGTTTCCACAACAGTCTATTTTTGGCAAGCTTGCAAGAAAGGAGCTACAGATAAATATCCCTACCTCACCCTCTGCCCTTTCTATCATCTCTTGTTGATCCTTCCATTGATTAAATTCAACTGGAAGAAAAGAGTCAAGGAAGGCACTGATGTAGTTCATATATGTAAGAAATATGGAAGTGCCTGAGAATATATTGATGGGGAAAATATAAGATATCAATACATCACTGCTTTAATTGCTAGAAATATGTAAGTAATGTTGATACATGACTATTTGTTTCCCTTTTTATGAACATCATGGATATTCTTACATGCAACATCGATATATGAATTGAGAGTCAACTTTTAAATGTGCACATACAAAAAGTTGTGATATCTTTATAACTGGAGTTACTTTATATTTATAGATTAATTCATGACTAATTGATACTTTAAGATATTGAGCCTTCACATCCAAGGACTTTATTTCATTATTATTAGGTCCTCTTTTATGGCATGCAACAATATTTTATAATTTCCTATTTAGAAGTATTGCACAATCGTTCTTAAGATTACTTTCTATATATCTCATAGACTTGTTTTGGTTTTGAGTGGAGTATTTTTCAAACTATTTCTTCCAGTTGGTTATTATTGATATATAATAACACTATGGCTTTCATATATTTCTCACGTTTGACAGCTTTACCTGATCTTTGCATTGTTAATATGGACAGGTGGTGGGCTGCAGTCCATGGGGTCGCTAAGAGTCGGACATGACTGAGCGACTTCGCTTTCACTTTTCACTTTCATGCATTGGAGAAGGAAATGGCAACCCACTCCAGTATTCTTGCCTGGAGAATCCCAGGGATGGGGGAGCCTCATGGGCTGCCGTCTATGGGGTCGCACAGAGTCAGACACGACTGAAGCGACTTAGCAGCAGCAGCAGCATGAATAAGCTTCTTAATTTTTATGAAGAAATGTAGAATTGGTAAAATATTCAAACTGTCACTTTCATTAGTCGATATGATCATATTCAGGTATCATATCTAATTTTCGTTAAAAGTAGAAAATAAAAAATGGATATATCCTTAAATGCAATTTTTCTTAATTTTCCTTATTCCCTCCTTCATTTGAACTGGTAAACTTTTATACATCCTACTCTTTCTCAATATTTTCTTTTTCTGTTTATTTTTTAAACTGCACATGTATTTATGTTGCTTCAGTGATTACTCTTAATTATGTATGTGTATTTATAGGTATATAATAAATGCAATTAAATTAATATTATATGTTAAAGTCTCAGTATCTGGTTCTGGATTTGTCAGAGGCATCAATATGAATTCTTATTATATGTTATTTGGAAGTGTTAACACATATACAGATAGCTAAAGAAACAAATATAAATGTGTACATATGCATGGGTTACTACGTATGTTCCCTAGTTCTCCCCACTAAGAGGAATGACATTATTTATAGGCCCTACGGGACAACCAATAACAAAATCATGGTTTCTATATCCCATTTACCAGTAGAAAGAGCCAGAGTTCATTGGAGAAGCAGTTAATTCCAGAGCTTGGGCAGGGAAAATACAATATGAGCTTGGGGTATGGGATGCCAGAAGGACACTCCAGTTTATGTTTTCATACAGCTAAAACATTGAAGAAAAATTTTAATTAATTTTTTAATTACTGTGTAACCCACAGTTTTGAGGTATTTTATGAAAGTTGCAAAAAAAAAAAAAAAAGAAAGAAAGAAACGAAACGAAACTGGTTAACTTCTACAGTGTACATAGAAGTTTCCAGAACATTACAATGCAGCTGTGTAACAATCATGTTAATTAACTGTCTCATGTTTACTACTCATGTGTGGTTACCTGTTTTATCAATTGATTCCTTGACTCTCTTCAGTCTAATTATAATGGTGTTTTTAAAATTTCTGGAAATGAGAGTCCTCTTTTAGTCCCTACAGCCTCATGCTCATTATATAGCCTCTCTAACCACTTGACTTGAGTTCCACTGTGCTTAGAAGAGGGCCTTCAGCAAGACAGTCATATGTTGAATATACTGATTTCACATTTATTATGTCACTAATAATCCTTTTTTATTTACCATAAGGCTCCAATACCCCTTCTTTATTTTTGAAATTGAGAGCTTGAAGTGATTTTCAAACCCAAATGTAATGTTATAAAAATACTAACACAAGGCAACAATGGAGTGTGGGGAGGGAAAAGGTGAGGGGAGAGTTGGGAAAAGGCCTAAGGAATTTGACAAAAAAGGTAAGTTATAGGACGCCATGAGACAGCCTAATGAGACAAGTTGATAGCACCTGGGTTGTATTTGTAAGAAACCAAAGAAGGCCATTTGTATACAATTATCACACAGAAATGTTTCCCCAGTCATTATAACGCCCTCCTTGTTTGTTTATATTTCTAAACTTTCACCACTGACTCTCAAATTTTTCTTTTTCTTCCAGAATGACTGGTAATGGAGGACAATAACATAAGCTTTCAGAAGTATGAGGTTTATCACACTGGCCAGAATTGTCATCATCAAAAAGTCTACAAATAAAAATTGCTGGAGAGGGTGTGAGGAAAGGTAAACCCTCTTACACTATTAGTGGGAATCTAGATTAAGGCAGCCACTATAGAGAATGGTATGGAGGTTCCTTACAAAACTAGAGTTACCATACTGCAGCCATGAAATTAGAAGACGCTTACTCCTTGGAAGAAAAGTTATGACCAACCTAGATAGTATATTCAAAAGCAGAGACATTACTTTGCCGACTAAGGGCCGTCTAGTCAAGGCTATGGTTTTTCCAGTGGTCATGTATGGAAGTGAGAGTTGGACTGTGAAGAAAGCTGAGCACCGAAGAATTGATGCTTTTGAACTGTGGTGTTGGAGAAGACTCTTGAGAGTCCCTTGGACTGCAAGGAGATCCAACCAGTCCAATCTGAAGATCAGCCCTGGGATTTCTTTGGAAGGAATGATGCTAAAGCTGAAACTCCAGTACTTTGGCCACCTCGTACAAAGAGTTGACTCATTGGAAAAGACTCTGATGCTGGGAGGGATTGGGGGCAGGAGGAGAAGGGGATGAGATGGCTGGATGGCATCACTGACTCGATGGATGTGAGTCTGAGTGAACTCTGGGAGTTGGTGATGGACAGGGAGGCCTGGTGTGCTGCGATTCATGGGGTTGCAAAGAGTCGGACACAACTGAGTGACTGAACTGAACTGATGATTCAGTGATCCCACTCCTGGGAATATTTTCTGAGAAAACTATAATTCAAAAAAAAAAAAAAAAACGCACTTCAATGTTCATAGGAGCACTGTTTACATTAGCCAAGACACAGAAGCAAACTAAGTGTACACTGACAGATTAATGGATTAAGAAGTGATATATGTATACAATGCAATATTACTCAACCATAAGAAAGAATGAAATACCATTTAGACTATCATGGATGGACCCAGAGATTACCATACTAAGTGAAGCAAGTCAAAGACAAACATCATGAGATTGCTTATACATGGAATCTAGAACAATGATACAAATGAATTTATTTACAAAATAGTAATAGACTCATACAGATTTCCCTCCTGGCTCAGATGGTAAAGAATCCACCTGCAATGTGGGAGACTTGGGTTTGATCCTTGGGTTGAGAAGATCTCTTGAAGGAGGGCATGGCAACCCACTCCAGTGTTCTTACCTGGAGAATCCCATGCACAGAGGAGCCTGGCAGGATACAGTGCATGCAGTCCCAAAGAGTCAGGCATGACTGAGCAACTAGGCACAATAGACTCACACAGAAAACAAACTTATGGTTACCAAAGGGAAAAGGGGAGGAGGGGTAAATTAAGAGTTGAGGATTAAAATATACATGCTTATAGATAGATAGATAGATACAAACAAGTACTTACTGTATAGCACACAGAAATATATTCAGTATCTTATAATAACCTATAATGGAAAATAATCCAAAATAGAATACATACACACACACACACGTATAACCCTGGAGAAGGAAATGACATCCCACTCCAGTATTCTTGCCTGGGAAATCCATGGTTAGAGGAGCCTGGTGGGATACAGTCCATGGGGTCACAAAGAGTTGGAATGACTGAGTTACTGAGCACATACATATATAACTGTACCACTTTGCTGTAATCTGAACTAATACAATATTATAAACCAAGTATATTCCAATAAAAACCTTTTTGAAATATGAAGTTTAACATTATTTAGAATAAGTGTGCTTATTATTAACCACTCTTTGGTCTTTTGGCTAAAATCATATGTTCAGTTCAGTTGCTCAGTCATGTTCGACTCTTTGCGACCCCATAAACTGCAGCATGCCAGGCTTCCCTGTCCATCCCCAACTCCCAGAGCCTACTCAAACTCATGCCCGTTGAGTCGGTGATGCCATCCAACTATCTCATCCTCTGTCATCACCTTCTCCCCCTGCCTTCAATCTTTCCCAACATCAGGGTCTTTTCAAATGAGTCAGCTCTTCGCATCAGGTGGCCAAAATATTGGAGTTTCAGCTTCAGCATCAGTCCTTCCAATATTCAGGACTGATTTCCTTTAGGATTGACTGGTTGGATCTCCAGATCATGTATAGAATATTTATTAAAAATGTTTAATTAATTCCTAATATTTATTTACACAATAAAATATGATTACAACATTATCTTCAGAGAGTTTAACTTTCATTAAGTGTAGAAAGATGCACTTAGAAGGCTATAATCTATCTATTTAAAAATCATAAACACAGGTTAAAGTGTTAACAAGATACAAGGGAAGGATTCAAGAAGAAAAATGCACTTAAAGTCAGCCTCTAAAGGTATGAAAATCTCTGTTATGGAGTAAGTGGAATTTATTGCTTCTATTAAAATTGAGACTGAGGTAGAGACAGAGACCAAGATTTGGTTTTCTTAATAGAAAGAAACTCAGAAAGATGCATTATGCCCTTCTGTTTGAAAGAATTTAGTGGAAGTGCTAATCATTAGTGTGTAATTCATTTGTAATACCACGTTAAAAATGAACATGCCCAGTCTTTTCAGTCATGTCCGACTCTTTGAGACCCCACAGACTGTAGTCCGGCAGGCTTCTCTGTCCATAGGATCCTCCAGGTAAGAACACTGGAGTGGGTTGCCATGCCCTCCCCCAGGAGACATCCCAACGCAGGGATCAAACCCAGGTATCCCACATTGCAAGTGACTCTTGACTGTCTGAGCCACCAGGGAAGCCCATTATCTAACAAGAAGTGAAGTCGCTCTGTCGTGTCCAACTCTTTGCGACCCCGTGGACTGTAGCCCATCACGCTCCTCTGTCCATGGGATTCTCCAGGCAAGAATACTGGAGTGGGTTGCCATTTTCTAGTGGTTAGCAAATCCAACTAGTTTCTGAAACTCTGGTATTTTAGTTTTGGTTCAAGTCTAAGGTCAAAACTTAAGGATACTCAGGACATGTAGACTATACACAGGGAACACATTAGGCAGAATCCCTATCTAAAAAAGTGGAATGCTTTTAAATTCAAATTAATTCAGTGGTTGCAGCAAGTAGTGTTTAAAATAATTTAATTGATTTTTTTTCATTTGTTTGTAGGTCAACAAAGTATGTTAAGAGCCTTTCTGACCTATATATGATTTCTGCACAACTGTTCCAAAGTTGGAAATGTCTTCCTTGGGAAATTCAGCAAAACTGGTTAACAATTAAATGATTCATCCAGGAAATATCTACGCAATCCTTCTGAACATAAGAACTGTTACAAAATAGAAACAACCCAAAAAATTCACTAAATAAAAATAATAGAAAAAATGAGGCAGTCTGTAACTTCATATAGTCATTGGTATTTTGTGCTGTCAAGAATCTAAAGGTATTTAATGAATAAATATGTCAACTATTTGACTTGCTTTTCATCTAAATTGCAATATGAATAAACAAGCACTTTTTGTTCTATAGAGNAACTGTTACAAAATAGAAACAACCCAAAAAATTCACTAAATAAAAATAATAGAAAAAATGAGGCAGTCTGTAACTTCATATAGTCATTGGTATTTTGTGCTGTCAAGAATCTAAAGGTATTTAATGAATAAATATGTCAACTATTTGACTTGCTTTTCATCTAAATTGCAATATGAATAAACAAGCACTTTTTGTTCTATAGAGGCAAAATATGAGTTCAGAAAAAAAGGAGATTATAGATTAAAATACTAGAAAGAAACAGATAATCTTTAAATAACTTTTTATTTTATTTTATTTTTACTTTATTTTACTTTACAATAATAAAGTAAAAGTAAACCGTATTGGTTTTGTCATACATTGACATGAATCCACCACGGGTGTATATGAATTTAGAAAGATGGTGATGATAACCCTGTATGTGAGACAGCAAAAGAGACACAGATGTATAGAACAGTCTTTTGGACTCTGTGGGAGAGGGTGAGGGTGGCATGGTTTGGGAGAACGGCATTGAAACATGTA
>SJYS01024250.1:50226-61726 GCA_006410695.1 Philantomba maxwellii
GACTCTTAGTGACCCCAAGAACTGCAGCCCACCAGGCCCTCCATCCATGGGATTTTCCAAGCAAGAGTACTGGAGTGGGGTGCCATTTGTAAGATGCTGCCTGTCATGCAAATACCCATAATTTCACATCTGATGACAGTTTATGGACCAGCCCCACCATAGCAGTTACTTCCAGTTCACTTTAAAAAGGGGTTTATCATTCTATCTGCCATTCCCAATCACTGCTATCCTGATTTTCCACCTTCAGAAGGTTATAGGTATCTTTCTGATTTTCATCATCCAGCAATCCCAAAAGAGAATACACAAATGTATTTTCAGATTTTACTTTTATTCATTATTGTACCCTTGGGATTCTACATGCTTAACCTTAACCACAGTAAATACTTGACAAAGCCTAAGAGAGTAGAGTGAGTTTCCGATTGGCCCCAATGGAATGGGCCAGTATGGACTAGGTTCCTACATTGGGCCCTTTTCTTTGCTGGGTACTTCAAAGCCTCTACTTTTAACCTCTATTTCAGATGGTTTCTCTATATTTTCTCTATCTCTGGATGCAGGTACTACAAAGTCTTCTCTGGGGCAGGAGACCTGTTGCTGAATTAACCTGTCTTGGCTGAGTTTCGGCACTCTGACCCAATCTGAATATTTGACTTACATTTCCTCCAAAAGCAAAAAAAGAAGTCATAATTCATCAAATTGCCAAAAGCTGTTACTTATTACTGAACTTTCAACACTTTAAATCTGGGCTCATCTTTCAACTTACTGAATGATGCCAGAATCTAATTTTGCCATTCAAACCCTTCCTGTTGCCAGGTACCTAAATATTTTCTCTTAGCCTGTCTCACCACAGAAAAGCTGTTGATGACAAACTGCAATTGTAATGAAGTAATTACAGTTTAGGCACACAAAAACAGTGTGGTGCCCATTGAAGATCTGGACTTAGACATGTCCCTGAACCATGAAACTTGAATTTTCTGTGAACATATCAAACGAAGGACACCACCAGTGTCAACATCAGTTGACAGTTGCCACTTTGTGGTCTCAAGGTCACCCTTGTAACTATGCAACCATTTCAGACCCCAATCAATCCTTTCTTAACTAGCACCCTTACTTCATCAGTTCCAATTATAATGCTTCACAAATAACATATAACTATCTGTGGCCTTGCAGTTTTTGCCTTTATAAGCTTCCTCCATTTTGTAGTTCAGAGAAACATGATTTAAGTGCTTCAGTCTGTGTCTCCTGGGATAGTCCTAACAAACCCCAAATAAACACCTGTTCATTTCAATCAGGTCTCAGTTTTTCTGAAATTTTGATTAAGACTATCATTGCCTTGAAGTTTTGCTAACTCCTTCCAACCCTCTCACCATATCCTGCAATTTATATCAAATATTAACTTCTAACAATACGAACTCTTACCCTTTAATGTTGAAAATCAGAGTTTTGGATAAAAGTCCTATAACTAAGCAACTAATCTCAGAGCAATTATAGAAATGTTGGGGGATATTGTTTTATTTTGCTTTGGATCCATGTGTCCGTTGTAAGTCACTTCAGTCCTGTCCAACTCTGTGTGACCTTATGAACCATAGCCCAACAGGTTCCTAGGCCCATGGGATTCTCCAGGTGAGAATACTGGAGTGGGTCGTTTTGGATACAATGGGTCAAAGTTCAACCTTATTTTAGCTTCTCTATCTCCCCAGCTTCCATAAGGTTAGTTAGCGCATGCACACACACACATACACACACACACACACCCCCCACAAACACAGTTTTACTTCAGGTGGAGACAAAAAATTAGTATTAATATGAGTTAACAGATCCTGACTTTGAAAAACACTTTGTCAAGTTTCGGGGTCAAGGAGATGTTCTAGTTTCCTTGGGCAGTACTGACTCATAGAAGATAGATGCTAACTTTTATGAGCTCTGAAATTTGAACAAAACCCAAATTTATCATTGGCAAGCCTTATGAAATGTTCTTCAGCAAACACTAGGGACACACACTAACGCAACAGGCTGACTTAGAGTTTTCAATCCATTCTATTCCATTATGATTTTGTTTATTGTACTGTTCTCTACTTGGATATTCCATAAACTAAACTTAAACATAATCATTTGGTTGTCATAAAGGGGCTAACTTTTTAATGAAACATGAATTTGGGCAAATCACGTAACAGTGGAATCTTTGTTTCCTTCCCTCTAAGATCAGGTAATGATACTGCCCCTGGATCCAAGGCTGGTAAGGGCAGCTGCAGAGTAAAGCCACTGAGTCAAAGCTCACTGTCTCGCATCCCCCCGAAAGCCAGCCATCCCTTAAAACTCCAGTACTGTTTGGACGGAGAAGAGCTTCAAGATGGCAACAAAGGACCTGATTAGAAGCAACAGACAGGCAGCCGTGAAAAGACAACATGCAGAGAAAGCAAAGGTCTGAGGGAGGTTACAAGACACAACGTGGACTCCACGTGCTTCTGTTTTAACAAGGCACAAAAACCCAAACCACAGGTGTGGCCACGCCCAGCGGCCCTCCTGTAGCCTCCACGTGGGGCGCTCGTGGCAAATCCCCACAGTGAGCTCAGATGCTTGCAAACATAGCAGGGTTTTGGCTCTCTTCGGACCCCAGCCCACTGTGCTGCCTCCAGGCGTTGTGGCAGCGCCCGGGCAGCAGCATGGGACGCTGCAGAACTGAGACACCCTGCCCCTGGAGCCGGAGGGCAGAAGGTGAGTGGCACGAGTACCTCCCAGTGCCAGCTGATCACGGTCCCTCTCCTGTGGCCATTTGGTTTCGTCCCCATCCTAGGTCTCCCGGACATGGAAGAAAATGATTTGTTTTCTAGTGAGGGTGGCTTTTCTAGAATTTCGGCATCCACGTTTTTGATCATCCGGCAAGCCCCATATTCCTGCATGCTACCGCTGCTGTTTTTCATGATTTTGAATGTTACAGTGGATTAAAATTTAATTCGTGATATTGGAGTCCACCGTTGGGGTAAACGGAGATATCTGGGGTTTCTGTGAGCAGAGATCATGACCTCTTGTTCCATTTGGATGGAAAATAGCTTTAGGGATTGGATGAGATTTGGAAGCCAGTGAGTTTGAGATCCCTGTTGGTGTTTTTTGAGTAATGGCTTCATGCCTGACACTTCTGGATTCTGCTAAGGGATCCAGAGACTTCTGAATGTTTTTAAACTGTATGTTTTCTCATTGAGTAAAAATACCTGGGAGTGGAGGGAATGGGAAGACCTATAGGTCTTCTCTTAAATGTCAGGAATGTCTAAATTTATTTTCTTTGGTAGCAAAACACAGAAAATGACTAATGTATGCTTGTGGGGAAAAAAAGTGTTTTGAATTTTAGTACAAGCTGTTTTTGTGCAAAATTCACAAGAAAGTACCTTTACTTGGAGGCTTACATATTTTAGAATTTAGGCCATTGTGTTATGTTTTTAAATGCCAGACTTTCTTCTGCATATATTTACAACAGTTAAAAAACTATTTGACTTGGAATATTGTTCTAGATCCAATTAATTATAACTCAATGAAAATTTTCTAGAAATATTATCAAGATACCTACAGTTATCTAACCTCTAATACTAAACAAACTGTAGGATATGAAACTTTAGACAAATAAATAAACATCAGTTCAGTTCAGTCGCTCAGTCGTGTCTGACTCTGCAACCCGATGAATCATAGCACGCCAGGCTTCCCTGTCCATCACCAACTCCCGAAGTTTACTCAGACTCACGTCCATCGAGTCGGTGATGCCATCCAGCCATCTCATCCTCTGTCCTTCCCTTCTCCTCCTGCCCCCAATCCCTCCCAGCATCAGCTACATGCTAGTTTAATCTACTCTTTTGGTTTTGGCTGTCATATTAGTTAACAATAGNGATGCCATCCAGCCATCTCATCCTCTGTCCTTCCCTTCTCCTCCTGCCCCCAATCCCTCCCAGCATCAGCTACATGCTAGTTTAATCTACTCTTTTGGTTTTGGCTGTCATATTAGTTAACAATAGATGTTTAAATGTAACCAACCTCATGAATCAGCCAGGAGGCATTCTGATCAATAGCTTGGTTACTAGTCTCAATTAATCTGAAAAGAAATATGTTTTGTGTCTCAAGGATGCTTTGGGTATGCCAGTCAAGCTATGAGTTAGTAGATAAATGTTTATTTCAGCTGAAGTTGCTTGATGGCATTATTAACTGAAGAACCATTCTAGAAAAGAAACTGTGAAAAACATTATCATAAAAAATTAAATATTTTACCTTTCAGTATATGTTCTGGTTACTATGGAAACTGGCAGCCAGCCCTGGAAGCAATTAATTTTTCAGAAGCACATTCCAGAGGCTTGTGGTATGTTATATTTAACAATCATAGAACTAAGTGCCCTAATATTTGGTTACTAATTTAAAATGATTTAAAAAATTATTGCATAGTATACCTTGTCTAAACTATATTGATGTGCTGGGTAGTAATATCATGCAAATACAGACAAGCTACGTATTTCATTGGGATAACAAACCTTTCCTTAGGAGTAGACAGAAATTAGATAAGGAAAAAGTAAGCCATATGGCCATGAAGAGATGGCCTCCGGTATTACAGATTTCCTCAAGTAAATTATTTGTTAATAATACTAATCGATAACATCATAGGAACTATGATACAATCATTCACATATTGCATCTGTGGTTTCTTATGAAATACCTAACAAACTTGTCATATAATTATGAGATAAAGTGACGATGATAATCTTCATTTTGTATTAATAAAATACTTTAAGGTAACAAGACTTTTACTCCAAAGTGCAACAGTGTTCAACAATTTATAAGCAGTAAAGTAAGAATGTGTAACTTTTTCAAGGTTATGTTTTGTCCACTGTGAATCCAGTGGTAGAAGTGCATATAAAGGGAGTTGGTCTTTGAGGAAAAAAAACACAGAAGCTCTTTATGTGATACACAGTTAAACCCAAAGTATTGGATGAAGCCTAGTAACAGTGTCACTAAGATAAATTCAGTAGGCTTCTTCCTTTCACACCCCCAACTGAGGTGTATTTATTCAAGAATGAAGGGAACATATTTAATGAACACATTCTGTGTGCTTAGCATACTTTCTGACATTTTTAGAAATTTATTTAAATCTGAAAAATGTCTTTAAGATAGACTTAATTTCATTTAAATTCAAAATATAAAATATGTGCAAGTAGTTTTTATTATTTTCAGGTAATTGGTATGAGAAAGGGGAAAACTAAAATGAATTAAATACCATAACAATTAGCAATAGTAAGCTTGTATTGGAACTTTATATTAAGCATTGAAAAATTAAAAGCACTTATCTGACCTTACATACAATAAACTATAGGTTATAACTGTAACTTTTGCCTTGTATTTATTAAACTCTATAATAAAATAGGTTTCNTTAGGTTTACTTACTATTTTCTAATTAAACAAAGGAAAATGGAATAGACATTGGTTTTTCTCTAAGAAATATTTTAAATACAATTGGATTACTGTGATAATACCCAAATAAATTTTGGCAGTTTATATCATTTCTATAGTGTAGCAAACCATCCTAAAGTCCAAAAAAATCATTTTTAATATTAAATTATGACCGTGAGTGCTTAGTGTTGTCACTTCAGTCATGTTTGACTCTTTGAGACTCTATGGACCACATCCTGCCTGGCTGTCTTGTCCATGGGATTCTCTAGTCAAGAATACTGGAGTGGTTTGCAATTTTTTCCTCCAGGGGATCTTCCCGACCCAAGGTTCATACCCATGCCTCTTATGTCTCCTGCACTGGCAGGTGGGTTCTTTACCACTAGTGCCACCTGGGAAGTCAAATATTTACAGTTTACAGGAAGTATATTTCTCTCAATTTTCTAGAAATTAAAAATGAAATGAACTTCTAGTTTGGATTTCTATAATTACTTTTATCTATAATATAATAAAATATAGTTTACTTGAATTATTAACAAAGTGCTGTCCTGTGATTAGTTGCTGAGTCATGTCTGACTCTATGCAACCCCATGGACTGTAGCCCACCAGGCTCCTCTGTCCATGGGATTTCCCAGGTAAGAATACTGTTAAGTGCAAGTGAAGTCGCTCAGTCGTGTCCAACTCTTTGCGACCCCATGGACTGTAGCCCACCAGGCTCCTCCGCCCATGGGATTCTCCAGGTAAGAATACTAGAGTGGATTGGCATTTCCTTCTCCAGGGGACCTTCCCAACCCAGGGATCGAACCCAGGTCTCCTGCATTGCAGGCAGACACTTTAACCTCTGAGCCACCGGGGAAGCCCAAGAATACTGGATGGGATGCCACTTCCTTCACCAGGGTCTTAACATGGTAGAGTTATGCATATTGTTTTTACCAAATTCAGCATATATATTGGGCAACTTTTCCTCACCAACATGATATTGAACTTTACTGATTATGGTACTCCATAGGGTAAAATATAATACAAGAAGTCTGGATTATAGTTTCTACCAAATACAAACTGTTTATCTTTGAATAGAAAACATACTTCCTTTTATAACTGCAAAAATAAATCTCTAACTTTATCCATTTTATAACACAGTTTATTTAGACCATGGTGAACCAGATAAAAAAACATGGATAGAGAACTCAAAACTGCATGTTTAAAAGTGGAGTATCTTAAACTAATTTCATACATAGTAAAATAATTGTTTTACTTACTATAAAAGATTATTTTAACATGAGGAAGCAAGTACATAAAATTTTACTTCCGTGATGGTCTAGAGTTTCCTGGTGGCTTGGATGGTAAAGAATCCACCTAAAATACAGGAGACCCAGATTTGATCCCCAGGTTGGAAAGATCCCCCGGAGTAGGAAACAGCAACCTATTCCAGTATTCTTTCCTGGGAAATCCCATGGACAGAGGAGCCTTGAAGGCTCCAATCCACAGGGTCACAAAGAATCAGACATGATGGAACACAGACACATAAAATGGTACTGTGTCTCTTTTAGTCATTGAAATAATCTTCACAAGTTTCAGTTAGTTTAGTAGCTCGATCATGTCTGATTCTTTGTGACCCCATAGACNTTTGAATAGAAAACATACTTCCTTTTATAACTGCAAAAATAAATCTCTAACTTTATCCATTTTATAACAGTTTATTTAGACCATGGTGAACCAGATAAAAAAACATGGATAGAAAACTCAAAACTGCATGTTTAAAAGTGGAGTATCTTAAACTAATTTCATACATAATAAAATAATTGTTTTACTTACTATAAAAGGTTATTTTAACATGAGGAAGCAAGTACATAAAATTTTACTTCCATGATGGTCTAGACTTTCCTGGTGGCTTGGATGGTAAAGAATCCACCTAAAATACAGGAGACCCAGGTTTGAACCCCAGGTTAGAAAGATCCCCTGGAGTAGGAAACAGCAACCTATTCCAGTATTCTTTCCTGGAAAATCCCATGGACAGAGGAGCCTTGAAGGCTACAATCCACACGGTCACAAAGAATCAGACATGATGGAACACAGACACATAAAATGGTACTGTGTCTCTTTTGTTAGTTAGTTAGTTAAGTCACTCAGTCGTGTCCGACTCTTTGCGACCCCATGGACTGTAGCCCAGCAGGCTCCTGTCTCTTTTAGTCATCGAAATAATCTTCACAAGTTTCAGTTAGTTTAGTAGCTCGATCATGTCTGATTCTTTGTGACCCCATAGACTGCAGCACACAGGCTTCCCTGTCCATTCACCAGCTTGCTCAAACTCATGTCCATTGAGTCAGTGATGCCATCCAACCATCTTATCCTCTGTCGACCCCTTCTCCTCCTGCCTTCAATCTTTCCTTGCATCAGGGTNGAAATAATCTTCACAAGTTTCAGTTAGTTTAGTAGCTCGATCATGTCTGATTCTTTGTGACCCCATAGACTGCAGCACACAGGCTTCCCTGTCCATTCACCAGCTTGCTCAAACTCATGTCCATTGAGTCAGTGATGCCATCCAACCATCTTATCCTCTGTCGACCCCTTCTCCTCCTGCCTTCAATCTTTCCTTGCATCAGGGTCTCTTCCAATGAGTCATTTCTTCACATCAGGTGGCCAAAGTATGGCAGCTTCAACATCAGAACTTCCAAGGAATATTCAGGACTGCTTTCCTTTAGGATTGACTGGTTTGATCTTGCAGTCCAAGGGGCTCTCAAGAGTCATCTTGAATGTCACATTTCAAAAACATCAATTCTTTGGTGCTCAGCTTTCACAGGTTTAATTTTTATCAAAAGTTAAAATAGATATACTCCAAAAGTATATAGACCTACTTTTCTAAATAATACTTAAGCAAGTTATATTGCAGTTNATCAGGGTCTCTTCCAATGAGTCATTTCTTCACATCAGGTGGCCAAAGTATGGCAGCTTCAACATCAGAATTTCCAAGGAATATTCAGGACTGATTTCCTTTAGGATTGACTGGTTTGATCTTGCAGTCCAAGGGGCTCTCAAGAGTCATCTTGAATGTCACAGTTCAAAAGCATCAATTCTTTGGTGATCAGCTTTCACAGGTTTAGTTTTTATCAAAAGTTAAAATAGATATACCCCAAAAGTATATAGACCTACTTTTCTAAATAACACATAAACAAGTTATATTGCAGTTCACATAGATAATCTTTATATAATCTAGGATTTACTAATAAATCATATGAGAACATCAAAAATGTGTATGTTTAATTGAACCCCATTATTTTGCTTGCACTTAATTATGCTTTGATTTTATGTTCTCTGGATATGAAATAGTCACTGAGGTAAAAACTCATTAAAATGCTTATTATAAGGCTACTGTGAATAAATGCATTTGACTATTTTGTATGTCTTAAAGTTTCAAGTTAAATATTTAGCCATATTTAATCACTATTTTCACTCCAGTACTCTTGCCTGGAAAATCCCATGGACGGAGGAGCCTGGTGGGCTGCAGTCCATGGGTCGCTAAGAGTTGGACACGACAGAGTGACTGAGCGACTTCACTTTCGCTTTTCACTTTTATGCATTGGAGAAGGAAATGGCAACCCATTCCAGTGTTCTTCCCTGGAGAATCCCAGGGACAGGGGAGCCTGATGCGCTGCCGTCTGTGGGGTCACACAGAGTCGTACACGACTGAAGCGACTTAGCAGTAGCTGCAGCAATCACTATTTTATAACTTGCAAAGAGTCAAACAAGACTGAGCAACTAACACCACACCAATAATTATGTGTTATTAGGTCTAAGTTTCATCTTTATCCTATTATACAGTAAATGCTGTTGGAAGTCACCTAAAGATTTTTTTAAGTATGTGGTATATAAATTAACATGCAGATTTTTATTGTTTTTATATCAAAAGCACAAATTTATCTGGGCCCCTTCACATGGCATTAGTGCCAACTCAAAGGTTTGAAAATATCTGCCTGCCACGCTCCCTGGTCCACCATGCTGACATTTTGTTCCTCTATACACCAAACATCACACAGCTCTCCTAAGGTAACATCATACAAGTAGCCCTTTGTTTGATTCAACAACACAGACATCAGGGTTTCTCTCAGTGTTTGCCGTGATAAAACCTCGCTGACAATAGGACAAATAAGGAAAAGGAATAGCTAAGCAAGGTTCAGTGTTGTGAAACACAATAAACCAACACAAACAAGAAAATGGTAGAAATAAAGCAACAAACAGACAAGGAGGAGCTATAAATGTTTCAGATAAACAAAATGCTCTGCTGAGATCAGCAGTATAAAGCCAAGAAGAATACGGAAATCAAACTTCACTCTCGTGTTCGATCTGAAAACAAACCCAGAAAAACAGAACAGCTGCAGAACTTCTATTTTCTCATTCCCTTCTTAAAATTATTGTAAAGCCACATCAACTGCATTTAGCTACTTCTCTTTCAGCTCATCACCATCAGAAGCACAATCATCCCACAATATCCTACTTGCTCTAATGGTGAACTTTGTTGCCATTCTAACACAACTCTCAGTAATATTTTAGACTCCTGACTTCNCAGAACAGCTGCAGAACTTCTATTTTCTCATTCCCTTCTTAAAATTATTGTAAAGCCACATCAACTGCATTTAGCTACTTCTCTTTCAGCTCATCACCATCAGAAGCACAATCATCCCACAATATCCTACTTGCTCTAATGGTGAACTTTGTTGCCATTCTAACACAACTCTCAGTAATATTTTAGACTCCTGACTTCTCTCTTCATCCTGTCAAAATGTTCTTCTATATTTTCTTTTATATATATATATATACGTATATATATATGTTGTGACATGGCATTTTTCCGGCTTTCCTCCAACTGCCTTAGTCTGTCCCTTTGTTCTTTGCAGGCTCCCCTCTTCTATTCAATCCTTAAGTGCTGAGCTCCTCCAAGGTTTTCTTCTCAACTCTTTGCTCTATGNAGCCTTACAGTCAACTGTCTACACACTATTCCTGAATGAAGATCTAGTACTTATATCCAAGTTCACTTTGCAAAACAGAAATAATAGTCCTTGATTTTAACCTATAACCAAGTCTTACTTCAGTAAATGGAAATATCAGGCAGTGGGCTTCTTTTCCCATAAATCTAGGAATATTCCTTGTTTCTTTCTCTCATTTTATAATCTATTATTATATCCTATTGGCTCTACTTTTCAAATATGTCCTGAACATAACTGAATTATATTTTACATCCTGCTACAATCCTTAGCCATTTTGCTATAAACTCACCCCTAACTTAATAGCATTCTGATCATCATCCCTGTTACCAAGTTTTTCTCCTACCTAATAGCCAATGCAATTCTTTCAAAAATAGATCCCACCATTTCCCTATAAAAATAATATGAAACTTTTAAAATTTCAATCAGCATACAACCCAAACTCACTAATATGGACAATCTTATTCTACTGAACCAGGTGCCTAATTCTCCAACCTCTCTTTCCGTACACGCCACCTACAGCTGTCCTTATCCTGTTTACCAAACACAGACCATGTTTCCATCCAATACTTTTGTACTTGCTAGTCTCTATATTTAGAACAATCTTCCCAGTATACTCAAATGACTCTCTCACATCTTTTCAGTATAAGTTCCATAGATTATTCCAAACCTCACAGCTAAAGCAGCAGTTCCACCCACCCCTAGTCAATTTTTATAACCATAGTACCTTTGCATAGCAATACTCATTATCTGGGCATTTTATAAACTGATTAATTTGTTTTCTCCAAATAAAATACATGCTCCACATGGTTAAAGAAGTCTGTTCTTTTTCATTCCTAAACCTAGAACAGTGCCAAAAACATAATTTGTAGTAAGAACTCAATTACTGTTGAGTGACTGATTTGCAACAGAAAAGTTCATTCAAATAATTTGCAAAAAATTTTCTTCCTATGAACTAAAAAGTACAAAATACGATAAGCTTTATTAAAATTAAGCTAAGAACTACTCAAATTAAACCAGAGGTATTAAAGAAGGATGTCTCAGCATTAGATATGATAAAGTTTGAAAAAGAAAAAAAATCACAAAAATAACAATAGTCTTTGTGC
>SJYS01024250.1:79538-99895 GCA_006410695.1 Philantomba maxwellii
CTTGGACTGCAAGGAGATCCAACCAATCCATCCTAAAAGACATCAGTCCTAGGTGTTCATTGGAAGGACTGATGATGAAGCTGAAATTACAATACTTTGGTCACCTCGAAGAGTTGACTCATTGGAAAAGACCCTGATGCTGGGAGGGATTGGGGGCAGGAGGAGAAGGGGACTACAAAGGATGAGATGGCTGGATGGCATCACCTACTCGATGGACATGAGTCTGGGTAAACTCTGGGAGTTGGTGATGGACAGGGAGGCCTGGCATGCTGCGATTCATGGGGTTGCAAAGAGTCAGACATGATTGAGTGACTGAACTGAATTCTTTGTTTTTGTCGGAGTGCAGGGGTGTCCCATGCTTTTTAAGAGTGTTTAGCAGTACCCTAGCCCTAGATTCCACTACAGGAATTAAATTCCATTAGCATTTTCACACTCAGTTTTGACACCCCCAAAATATCTCAAGGCATTACTAAATGTTCTTGGTGGAGGAAAAAGGGTTAGCCCCAGTTGAGAACCACTGTTCTAAATCTGTTGTTTCATATGTCTGGTTTATTCCCAGTAACCACCTTCAACAAATTTCAAAATTATGGTTGAATCTGGTAAATTTAATCTTTTAGGACATTAGCAGATCATTTGTGTCATGGTCGTGACCTGAATTAAACTGAAACATTTTCATTTTTTCTGATTTTTATCTGTGACTATTTTATTTAGTTTTGATTTATTTATTTATTTATTTTTTAGAGAAAAACTAGAAATTTGTGCCATTTATTCTTTTTTTTTTTAATTTTTACTTTATTTTACTTTACAATACCGTATTGGTTTTGCCATACATTGACATGAATCCGCCACGGGTGTATATGNAGGCCTGGCGTGCTGCAATTCATGGAGTCGCAAAGAGTCAGACACGACTGAGCAACTGAACTGAACTAAACTGATGACTTAGCAAAATCAGTAAACAATTCAAATATTTCTACTGTCTCTCCAGTATAACTTATTTATCTGAAAAATCATAATATCTGAAATAAATGAAGTGTAATTCTATAACCTATTTATTGTAGTATAAATGACATAGTGAAATTTCAAATTAAACCATGTATAAAAGTATATTTTTATATGTTCTTCATTAGTAAACAGACTATAATAATTAAAACTAAATTATGAGTAATTGAACCATTATGACTTCTTAATGGCCTCATCTTATGTCACTAATCATTACGTGTATATGATACAACTGCTAAATTACTAAGTTATGCATGGAAGCTTGAACCTTTGTTTTAAATTTTATTTTCAGAGTCACATCAAATCAGGTATCAAGACTTTAGACTGCATTCATATATTCAGATTTCTGGCCCCCCTCAGAGTGAGTCACTTAAACAATATCAGCCAGATCACTGATGTAAAGATAAAAGTTTCTGATAAATGAAACAAAAAGATATACCTTAAAAATAGCATAATCTTCTAATATCCTGTGCAGTCTGCAGTAATTGGCAATATTGCATTTTTACCCCGGGAGAAATGGGACTGAAAACATTTAATTTGGGACTTAATATGAATCAAATACTAAGCAACTCCTGTATGTTATTGGGGCTTAATTGGTTTTTGAAGAATATAGAATTTTTTAGTTTAAAATTATCTTATGATCTTTCTTTCCAATGGCAGAGATATGCCTTCCCATATTAGTCTTCATGGAAGATAATAGCTGTATTAATTGATGTAGGTATTAGCATCAGCATTTATCAAAGGCCTATCAAAACTCTATGAATGACTTTAATCCTTCCTCAATTATTCATTTCAACTGTAAGCAGCCTACTACCATTTTCGAGCAGAAGACACTGAAGCTTAGTGACAGTAAACAACACATAATTTTACAAGCTCACAAAGGCCAGTACATGGTAGAGTTGAGGTTTGGGTTTTCATTTCTGTTTTCTGGTACACTATATTGAAACACGTCCTTGTGTATGTCAATAGTTAAATGGAATAAAAAGCTTTCAAAGTCATGGACATTTGAGAAAGGTCTTAAAAGATAAATATGCATCTTCTCAGACTAAATAAATTTATGGTTATTTGAAGGAGGAATAACAAAGAGAAAAATAACTTGGAGGTATACTGGATTAAGGCATATTTAAGGAATGACAAATTGTTAAATAATTCAAGGAAATAGGAGTTCCAAGTAGGTAACACCCACTATCAACTAAAGGATATAAAAGGAAAGTTTAGTGAGTATTGGAGAGAGGCTTATACATATGTTAAGAAATTGAGTACAAACCTTTGGAAAGTGAAGAAACAAAATCTTCCTTGCTTTTCACAGAAGATAAAACTTTGTATATATGCTTTGTTAGATTATTTAGAGACAAATGAGGAGCAAGGAAATAATTCTATTCAGCATAAGAAATTTTCACAATTCCAATTGAGGAGCTATTCACTTGAAAAGCAGCAGTATAATCAAAAAGCAATGACAGTGGGTTAGGTCCATCCATCATTAGCAGAGAAGTGTCTGAATTCCCAAAGGGACTTTCAGGCTACATTGCTAAAGGAAATGTGTCTAGTTTAAATTAGAAATATTTTTGCTCCTCCAGTTGTGACAGGTATTTTTACATAGAGTCTGAAAAAGAACTTTGAGGTGATGGCATCAAAAACTAGAGGGAGATAACAGAAAAGTCTAATAAAGTTTCCTTCAAGTAATGAACACATGGAACAAATTAATTGTATCCAGAGACACTATAGAAAGTGTTGCAAATAAGTTATAAATGAACATCTGAAAATGGGAATAGAGTTTTCTAATGGATTGTGCCACATCGAATTTTGTTTCAGAAACAAGTCGAATGGGAGCACAATTGGAAAATAACTGAGATATTAATAACAAAATGTGGAACTTGGGGAAACTCAAAAACACATAAGACTTTAGGATGGCACCCATTACCACTTTCTGACAAACAAAAAAGGAAAAATCAATAGTGTATGCTTGGTTTTAGTGACTTTGGACTCTTGGATTTAGTGTCTTGAAAAGAATCCACAGAGGTCAAGACCGTAAAACATTAAAAAAAAAAAGAAAGAAAGAAATCTAGAACCTTTAGATGCTCATATCACTCATACTGTCTATTTACTAATTTACTCTTCCTGAGCAAAAATGAAGAATGGGGAATGGGGGGAGAATTGTAAAAAGGATAGTGTTTGCAAGTATCATAAAAGTCAAAATTCACTTTTTAAAAACTTGTTTATATACACTGAAGTGAAGTGAAGTGAAGTCGCTCAGTCGTGTCCGACTCTTTGTGACCCCATGGACTGTAGCCTGCCAGGCTTCTCCGTCCATGGAATTTTCCAGGCAAGAATACTGGAGTGGGTTGCCATTTCCTTCTCCAGGAGATCTTCCCGACCCAGGGATCAAACCCAGGTCTCCCGCATTGGAGGCAGACACTTTAACCTCTGAGCCACCATATACACTACCACGTGTAAAATAGATAGCTAACAGGAAGCTGTTATATAGCACAGGAGATTAGCTTGGTGCTCTGTGATGACTTAGAGGCGTGGGATGGGTGGGGAGGGAAGTCTAGAGGGAGGGGATATATGACTACATAGAGCTGATTCACTTTGTTGTACAGCAGAAACTAACACNTATACACTACCACATGTAAAATAGATAGCTAACAGGAAGCTGTTATATAGCACAGGAGATTAGCTTGGTGCTCTGTGATGACTTAGAGGCGTGGGATGGGTGGGGAGGGAAGTCTAGAGGGAGGGGATATATGACTACATAGAGCTGATTCACTTTGTTGTACAGCAGAAACTAACACAACATTGTAAAACAATTATATTTCAATAAAAATAATAATAAATGAAAAAAATTAACAAACAAAATACCCAAAACAAAACTTGTCTATTCACCAAATAGCCATATATCAATATGGCTTCTTATCTAGCAAATTGCCCATCTTTGGTCAATAAGTGTATGTTGATCTATTTCTATTTTTCTATTATTTTTTTATTATTTCAACTAAGCCTCACTTTTTGACTCCTTACACTTAACTTTTAGAAAAGTCATAATATTAAATAAAAGCAACTAGCCAAAGATATTTAGGAAGGAAGAAATTTAACTTTTTCCACCTGGATGTTAAAGGCAAATGGGAGGATAAATAAACTACTATTTTAAAATAAAATGTTAAAATTTCTGAAGCTATTTGAACAATTGCAGCCTTCCTTTAGATACACAATGTCCATAACATCCTAAGACTATGATTATATAATAAATACCATCCTAAGAACTGCAAATATGTTCAAAATTATGTTTTCTATGTCCTTATTTTTAACAGATGAATTACTCAGTTTGGGGACTTTTTCTCCTAGCTACTATTTTTGTGGGGTTCCTTCAAGGCAATCTTTTCAAAATATTCTACCAAACACATGTTTTCATTTGAACAGTACCATATAGCATGAACTTAAGTGTTATTAGGCCACTGTGCAGCTTCTCAGTAAGATACTTTCTCTATTCCCCAATCACTGATTTTTTGGTATGCTTAATATAAGTTCACTGTTGCTCTGTGAACTAAATATTATAAACCAATAAAGATATAGCTGAAAAGTGCCTTAGCAACATACAATGAATGAATGGAAGGATTTCGTTTGCTTATTTCTATTAATTTTTTACAAATATAATTTTTAAACCCAAAAGACTAGACTTTAATAGGAATTGAAGTAATTATAGTTATTATGATATTTGATCCCNGGTAAGATACGTTCTCTATTCCCCAATCACTGATTTTTTGGTATACTTAATAGAAGTTCACTGTTGCTCTGTGAACTAAATATTATAAACCAATAAAGATGTAGCTGAAAAGTGCCTTAGGCAACATACAATGAATGAATGGAAGGATTTTGTTTGCTTATTTCTATTAATTTTTTACAAATAAAATTTTTAAACCCAAAAGACTAGACTTTAATAGGAATTGAAGTAATTATAGTTATTATGATATTTGATCCCTCACATAACTTATTTTGAAATATATCTAGACCACCAGATAGTCCTCCTGGGAAAAAGGTCAGGCACAATATCAGTGCAAGCACACAAGAAAAGATAAATTTTATATCTTTGCTATTTTGAATTTATATCAACAATACCACAAAATCATCTGTTACATGTTGTTCTTTATCTCCCCCCTAAAATTTAACATCACTTAATAGAAAAGTGGTTTTCCTATTAGCTCAGATGATAAAGAATCTGTGAGCAACACAGGAGACCCAGATTACATCCCTGGGTCGGAAAGATCCTCTGGAAAAGCGAAAGGCTACACACTCCAGTATTCCTGCTTGGAATGGGGTCGCAGAGAGTCAGACATGACTGAGCAACTAACACCTTCATACAAATGGAAAAATAGTCCACGTGTATCAAATGTATATATATTGTCATCCTGCTTACTTAACTTATATTCAGAGTACATCATGAGAAATGCTGGGCTGGATGAAACACAAGCTGGAATCAAGATTGCCTCAAGGAATATCAACAACCTCAGATATGCAGAAATACCACTTTAATGGCAGAAAGTGAACAGAAACTAAATAACCTCTTATGAGGGTGAAAGAGGAGAATGAAAAAGCTGTCTTAAAGCACAACATAAAAAACACTAAGATCATGGTATCCAGTCTCATGGCAAAGAGATGGGAGAAAAGAAGAACCAGTGACAGATTTTATTTTCTTGGGTTCCGAAATTACTGTGGACAGAGACTGATGCCATGAAATTAAAAGACACTTGATCTTTGGAAGCAAAGCTATGGCAAACCTAGACAGTGTATTAAAAGCAGAGACATCATATTGCTGAAAATGGTCAGTATAGTCAAAACTATGTTTTTTCCTGTAGTCATGTACAGATGTGAGAGTTGGACTATAAAGCAGGCTGAGTGCTGAAGAATTGATGCTTTTGAATTATGGTGCTTTAGAAGATTCCTGAGAGTCCCTTGGATAGCAAGGAAATCAAACCAGTCAATCCTAAAGAATATTTATTCATACTTGATTCCCTGAATATCCATTGGGAGGACTGATGCTGAAGCTCCAATGTGTTGACCACCTGATCCAAAGAGCTGACTCACTGGGAAAGATAGACCCTGATGCTGGGAAAGATTGAAGGCAAAATAAGGGGGCAGCAAAGGATGAGATGGTTAGATAGCATCACTGACTCAATGGACATGAATTTGAGCAAGCAAACTCTGGGAAATAGTGAAGGAGGGGAAGCCTGGAGTGCTGCAGTCCATGGGGTCACAAAGAATAGGACGCAATTGAGCTACTGAACAACAACAACAAAATCAATAAGAACATCTAACATCGGATTTTATTACCATTGCCACTTAAAGAAGCTGGGGCTCCACTCTCCTGGGTTGGCACAGGAAAAGGACAAAATGTTCCCAGAGCTCTACTTGTTCCAGAAAGCAAGGATGCATGCACTACGGAAGAGGACTTGTCCAAAATGTGACAGCAGATGGCTTCCCCTTCTGGTTGAGATAAAGCATTGGGGATTGGGTTTACTCTCTCCCCTGAAATAACTAACAAATGAACAGTAAAATATGTAAAGCAATGGTTCTCAAGACACTGGGCATGCAAAAACAAAGGACAGTGATCTCTGAGACATTGGAAAAAAGGTGAACACTGTAATTGTCCCTACTAGAGCTTGGGTAGAGTTTCAAGGTCATGGGGTTGAGAGGGAGAACACAGACAGAGTCCAGTGGAATCCTTCAGGTGATGAGATAGAGCTCCAAGGCTTGGGAGAACCAAATGTATGTGGTTCACAGGACAGAGTACTAAAAGTAAATACGCCCTGGAAGAGAGAAATCTGGAGAGCTGCATAAAGTGAAGTGAAGTCGCTCAGTTGGGTCTGACTCTTTGCAACCCCATGGACTGTAGGCTCCTCTGTCCATGGGATTTTCCAGGCAATAGTACTGGAGTGGATTGCCATTTCCTTCTCCAGGGACTGAACCCAGGTCTCCCACATTGTGGACAGACGATTTACCATCTGAGCTGCATAAAGTCTTGCTAATGATTTAGCTGAGTCCCTTGAACTGCAAGGAGATCCAACCAGTCCATTCTGAAGGAGATCAGCCCTGGGTGCTCTTTGGAAGGAATGATGCTAAAGCTGAAACTCCAGTACTTTGGCCACCTCATGCAAAGAGTTGACTCACTGGAAAAGACTCTGATGCTGGGAGGGATTGGGGGCAGGAGGAGAAGGAGACGACAGAGGATGAGATGGCTGGATGGCATCACTGACTTGATGGACGTGAGTTTGAGTGAACTCTGGGCGTTGGTGATGGACAGGGAGGCCTGGCGTGCTGCGATTCATGGGGTCGCAAAGAGTCGAACACGACTGAGTGACTGAACTGAACTGAGTGAGGAGAGTAGTGGGGCTAGAAAAGAAGAACACACAAGGGGTTTGTTTCTTTGTGGTGGAAACAAAGAGGGAAAAGTAACAGTAACAACAAAATAAAAGAGCCTCAATGAGTTGGGAGACAGCCTGAAGCAGCCTGATACATCAGTAATTGCAATCCCGAAGGAGGAGGGAGAGTAGCAGAGAAATATTTGAAGAAATAAATTGCTGAATTTTTTTCCTCTGATTTTATGAAAACAGTGAACTCACAGATCCTAGAAGCTGATCAAAACCCAAGCACATAAACATAAAGAAAATACATTAAAAAATACACCAAGGCACAGTATAATTGCTCAAAATCAATGATAAAGATAAAAGACTTAAAAAGCAGCTGGGGGGCGGGAATCACATTGTTAAGGATAATAGCAGGCTTCTCAATGGAAATAATATGTTAAGAAGATAATTGAACAATATATTTAAAGTAGAGTTATTAAAACCTGTCAATCTAGAATTCCATGCGTGTGTGTGTGTTCAGTCATGTCCGACTCTATGTGATCCTATGGACTGTAGCCCATCAGGCTCCTTTTTCCATGGAATTTTCCAGACCAGAATACTGAAGTGGGTTGCCATTTCCTCCTTCAGGGGATCTTCCTGACCCAGGGACTGAACCTGCGTTACCTGCATCCCCTGCACTGGCAGGCAGATTACCACTGAGCCCCCTGGGAAGACTGTTAGAATTCCATACCGNAAATCAATGATAAAGATAAAAGACTTAAAAAGCAGCTGGGGGGCGGGAATCACATTGTTAAGGATAATAGCAGGCTTCTCAATGGAAATAATATGTTAAGAAGATAATTGAACAATATATTTAAAGTAGAGTTATTAAAACCTGTCAATCTAGAATTCCATGCGTGTGTGTGTGTTCAGTCATGTCCGACTCTATGTGATCCTATGGACTGTAGCCCATCAGGCTCCTTTTTCCATGGAATTTTCCAGACCAGAATACTGAAGTGGGTTGCCATTTCCTCCTTCAGGGGATCTTCCTGACCCAGGGACTGAACCTGCGTTACCTGCATCCCCTGCACTGGCAGGCAGATTACCACTGAGCCCCCTGGGAAGACTGTTAGAATTCCATACCGCTTAAAAAAAAAACTTCAAAAATGAAGGCAAATTAAAGAATTGTTTTAAAAAGCTGAAAGAATGAATCCCCACAGATTCATATTCTAGAAATGCTAAAGGGACTCCTTCAGTTAGAAGGAAAACGGACTTCAGTCCAGTAGTTAAGACTGGTATCCAATGGTTAAGACTCTACTATGCTTCCACTACAGGGGGCATGCATAGGGTTGATCGCTAGTTGGGGAACTAAGATCCCACAAGCTGCATGGCCAAAAAAAGGAAAATAATGCCATATAGAAATCTGGATATACATAAAGAAACAAAGACACTGGAAATGGCAATTCAATGGGATTCATTATTACTATTATTACTAGTATTTAACTATCTTTATAAGACTACTGTTGCAGGGGTTCTAAGGGAATACCCTCAGGCTTGATGATTTGTTACAAGGATTCACAGGACTCTGCAAAGTAGCTGTAAGTGTAGCTAGAGTTACCTATAGCAAATGAAACGGTTTAAAATCAGCAAAGGGAACAGGTTCATGGGTGAGGTCCAGGAGAAACCAGGTGCAAGCTTCCAGAGGAGTTGTATGGATATGCTTAATTCTCCCAGCAACAGTGTGTGTCAAAATTTGTGAGGTAATATCAACCCAGGAAGCTCTCCTGTGTCTTGGTGTACAGGGTTTAAATGGTGGCCTTGACCGAGTCTTCACATTTTGCCTTCAGACACAGCCTGCTGTTTCAGATTTCTGTACCAATGTGAACTTCTTTCAGGCAGGTTTGTGAATAATATGTCCATACATAAAATACATCTCTTCCCAAATCCAAACAACCTAATCAACTGCTTGGCCTCTTGAGTTCCAAAAGGAGGCAACAATAGCAGTTTATTCTTAGTTGCCTGTGGGTGGTATGTTGCAGGTGGCCCTCCCCACAAGCCGGCCTCTGTTAGTCCTGTGTCATCATGCATTTAGTCAGTCCTAGCTTATTCTTTCAGAGAAGGCAATGGCACCCCACTCCAGTACTATTGCCTGGAGAATCCCAAGGATGGAGGAGCCTGGTGGGCTGCAGTCCATGGGGCCGCTAAAAGTCAGACACGACTGAGTGACTTCACTTTCACTTTTCACTTTCATGCACTGGAGAAGGAAGTGGCAACCTACTCCAGTGTTCTTGCCTGGAGAATCCCAGAGCCTGGTGGGCTGGCGTCTATGGGGTCGCACAGAGTCGAACATGACTGAAGTGACCTAGCAGCAGCAGCAGCAGCTTATTCTTCAGTTTCTGACACTAACTATCATGCTATCATCAATTTAGTGTAATTTCATACTAGGGATTTTGCATCAAGTTCAAAATCTTTCTACTCAAATAATGACAGAAACCTGGTGAATTCAAATAGCCTATGAATATAGTAAATAATAATTGAGATCATTCACACTTAAAGGCAAATTGTTGTCAGCTTATTTCCAAGACTTAGGGAAAATAAGCATTTGTACATTTGATCACTGTCTACCATTATCCTTTGACTTGATGTAGATTTTGCAGTGTTGAAACCACATCAAGACTGCTGATGCTATATGTGGTACTAAAAGTCTTGGTAATCTACTGTTGGTCTCTCTCCATCAATCATTTTCCTCATGGTTCCACTCAGGGGCATTTACATATATTGATATCAACATTTTAATTTCTGACATGCCATTAATTAAACTGAGGTTTTAGTTTCCTAGTGAAGTCTCTCAGTCGTGTCCAACTCTTTGCGACCCCATGGACTGTAGCCTACCATGCTCCTCCATCCATAGGATTTTCCAGGCAAGAGTACTGGAGTGGCTTGCCATTTAGTTTCCTAGAGCTATTGTAAAATCAGTATACAAATTGGGTAGCTTAAGACAACATATTTTTTCTTTTTTAGTCTCACTGTTCTGAGGACTTCAAGTCCAAATTTAAGGTATTGAATCTGAGTATGTTCAAGCTTTCTGATCCACCTGCCAATTTGTGGGTCGTATAGATGACTCAGGAAAACAGTGAACCGTACTATGAGAGTGCAGCTGGCAATTTATATTGTAGGGAAATCTACAAGTAAATGGCTTGGATTAATTCAGTTCAGTTTAGTCACTAAACTAAACTGTGTCCGACTGTTGTGATCCCATGGAGGGCATCATGTCAGGCTTCCCTGTCCATCACCAACTCCGGGAGCTTGCTCAAACTCATGTCCATTGAGTAGGTAATGCCATCCAACCATCTCATCCTCTGTTATCCCCTTCTCCTCCTGCCTTCAATCTTTCCCAGCATCAGGGTCTTTTAAAATGGTCAGTTCTTTGCATCAGGTGTCCAAAATATTGCAGTTTCAATTCAGCATCAGTCCTTCCAATGAATATTCAGGACTGATTTCCTTTAGGATGGAATGGTTGGATCTTCTTGCAGTTCAAGGGACTCTGAAGAGTATTCTCCAACACCACAATTCAAAAGCAGCTTCAGTGATCAGCTTTCTTCATAGTCCAGCTCTCACATACATGCATGACTACTGCAAAAACCATAGCTTTGAGTAGACAGACCTTTGTCAGCAAAGTAATGTCTTTGCTTTTTAATATGCTGTCTAGGTTAATTATAGCTTTTCTTCCAAGGAGCAAGTGTCTTTTAGTTTCATGGCTGCAGTCACCGTCTGCAGTGATTTTGGAGCCCCCCAAAATAAAGTTTCTCACTGTTTTCATTGTTTTCCCATCTATTTCCCATGAAGTGATGGGAACAGATACCATGATCTTAGTTTTCTGAATGTTGAGTTTTAAGCCAACTTTTTCACTCTCCTCTTTCACTTTCATCAAGAGGCTCTTTAGTTCTTTGCTTTCTGCCATAAGGGTGGTGTCATCTATGTATCTGAGGATTTGAAACAGCTCAACTGAAATTCCATTACCTCCACTAGCTTTGTGTTTAGTGATTTCTAAGACCCACTTGACTTTGCATTTCAGGATGTCTGGCCCTAGGTGACTGATCACACCATCGTGGTCATCTAGGCTATCTAGGTCATGAAGATCTTTTTCATATAGTTCTCAGTGTATTTTTGCCACCTCTTCTTAATATATTATGCTCCTGTTAGGTCCATACCATTTCTACCCTTTATTGTGTCCATCTCTGCATGAAATGTTCCCTTGGTATCTCTAATTTTCTTGAAGAGATCTCTAGTCATTCCCATTCTATTGGTTTCCTCTATTTCTTTGCATTGTTCACTAGGGAAGCCTTTCTTATCTCTCCTTGCTATTCTTTGGAATAGCGAGGGGCTGGCTGGCGTGCTGGGGATGCTGGCACCAGGGGCCCAGCGGCTGCCCAGTGCTGGTCACTGGCCATGCAGCCACTGCGTGTCTTGCTCCCAGGTGCTCTGTTAGCCACGAGCCGTGCATGGAGGCCTGGCTCCATGGCGAGCCCTCTCCCTGCACCTCTGTGCTGGTGCAGGTGAGTGTGGACGACCTGGGTGGGGGGTGCAGGGTTGGATATATTAACAAATATAATTAAATGAGCAAGGTCAGATGGAGAGTTTTACATTTGTGGAAGTTTTTGTTTGTTTCATTTTTTAATTATTTCCAGTTTTTTTCTTTTTAAGATATCTTCTTTTATAATTTTTAAAAAGCTGAAAACCATTGCTGATATATACAGAAATTTTGGCATATTCTCTGTTTTTTTTTGATGTTTAAAATGTTGATAGTAAGTTAAAAAGTAAAACAGAGAAGCGACTACAAAACATGTGCAGTCTAATAGCACTAAGAGCTATCCATCACTACCGTTGGAATAATCTTGAATATTATGAAGAATCGGTGCCAATTAAGTTCTTTATTTATGTAAAATGTCAAGTAAGGAATATGCTTTCTCAGTCAATTATTCTCACAAATACAATTTAGAAGTAGAGAATTCTATATATTATTAAGATTTATAAGAATTCTCTTTTTCTAATCATTGCCAAGATAAGACTGAAGAAAGTTAGCTACTTAATGCTAATGAATTACTCATTTTTACTTGTCAGATATAATGCAAAAGGCAAATTTTGACTCCTGAACTATTCCATCTGTCTGCTGACCTCTTTTTATGCCCTGGAGTGGTTGCCTGATCTGGGGACCATATGCCCTCAGCCTTTCCTATAGCAACAAAGCCACATGATTGATATTTGGAACTGATGTAAATCCCCATTTCAACTTCATGGTAAGAAACATAACCTCAAATGCAGGCGAAATAATCATGTGATAGATCTTTTCATCAACCTATCAAGGATAAAGTCAGAAATTATAAAAAAGAAAAAGACAACCTTCCCAAGTGATTTTAATGTCACTGCAGTAACTGATGTGATTCCTTTAGAATCAAGTCACTCTCTACACCCAGGAGCTCTCTTTAGACAAATGGACCCCTGGATGTTGGCTGTACTTGGCATTTGGTTGTCCTCCATCAACTCAGATAAAATAGGCTCTCTTTATAATGTCAGAATTAAGTTGGCTGTAATTAATTGAAATAAATAGATTTTACTGCTTTTCATCTTTACAGATAGTTGAGAAAAATTAAATTATTATTTTATACAGCTTGTGCCTTATTCTTTGGAGTAAGAAACTTCTGGGTGAACTTCATGAAATTTGATATTCTAAAGTTATCTGCTGGTTCTTCTCGACAGTGCTGAACAATCACAAAAAGAAAAACTTCATATTCATAAATGACATTGAACCTAAGACTTGGAGAGTGGCAGGACATGTTTTGATTTAAAAATTGAGCAGAATATGTCAGATGAGAGAAAATGAGAATATACACATGCCAAAATGTCATTTTCATAAAATACCTGTTTGAAACATACTTCATTTTAAGCGGAACATTAAATAAGCCTATAAAGAAATAACTAGGACCACTTTAAAAGCACTCAAGATTTTTCTTTGTATGGATTTACATTGTAGATTCCAAAGGTCATGATCCCTATTGTGCCAGAAAAACTGTGTTTGCGAAGACAGAAAATAGATCAACAAAATACATCATCAAAAATCTCACCAAGTTTATCATAGAGATTTAAATCCAAGTTAGAAACATACCCATTTCATATAACATATCAGGTAGTGGTCATATATGCAAACTGCATTCAAGTTCATATGAACCTTCAGAACTTCCTAAACAAAGTATAAACAACAGGGAATCTATGAAAATGAAAGTGTTAGTCACTCAGTTGTGTTTGACTCTTTGCAACCCCACAGACTATAGCTCACCAGGCTTCTCTATCCATGGAATTCTCCAGCCAAGAATACTGGTGTGGAGAGCCATTTCCTTCTCCAAAGTATCTTCCTGACTCTTTGATCGAACCTGGGTCTCCCACATTACAGACAGATCCTTTGCTATCTGAGCCACCAGAGAAACTTATCCCTAAATTCAATAGGATGAAAAATCAACAGATCGGTTTTTAGAACAACCCAAATCAGTAATTATGTCCACCAGATCATTGTTCTGGTTTTTAATCCTATTCTCTGCCAGACAGTATAGTATGCCTATATAACTTTTAGGCATACCTCTTCTCATAAGGTAAGTTCAGTTACTAGGTAGGACTAAGCCTAAGATGGTTAACATATATGTTATCAGTCACAATGAAAACATAAAATCAGAAAAAAATGGAAGACTTGAATGAGCCTCATTCAGTTATCTTATTTAGGGTCCATACATGCATGCTCATGTCTTTCATATGTATGTCTTTGCATATGTGCTAAACAAGGTTCTCAAAATACCCTCCGCATTTATTTCATGTTCCTGTATTGAACTGAACTAAAAATATTTTTTAGACTCATATTGCTATACTTGGGTTGTTTCCCTCAGACTGTATTCACTGTTTATCTCTCCTCTCTCTTAGTTCCGTGTTGTGTTTCTCTCTCTCGTATTTATTTTTCTTATTATAAGTGTCTTTTTCCCTGTATTTCCTTTCAGGGCTTCGGTTTCAAACTATGTTGTCTATTAAAGAGAAGATACTTCTGGTTTTGTAGTTTAGACCCAGGGATTTAATCAATATCATCTTCTACAGTATGGTGACCAGAAGCCTCATGGACCATAACATTTCCTGGAGTTGAGTTACTATGTTAGGCAGACTCAACTCAAAGATAGCAAGCCTTAAATCTTAGAATGTGTAAATATTACTTTATATGTCAAAGGATGACATTTATTGTCATTAAATGAAGGATTTTGACAAGGGGAAATTGTAATGGGTTAGTTAGATCATAATTTTCATGGTAAGAGAGAAGCAGGGAGGGATCTGACAGAGAAGGTAATGTGAAGATGGAGCCCAGAGAAAATTAGAAGATGCCATTCTTAAAAATGGGCATGACCAGACTACAAGAAATGCCAACAGCTCCCAGAAATTGGATGAATCAAGAAATTCTTCCTCAGAGCCTGTGGACAAGGTACAGCCCTGATAAAACTTTGATTTCAGCACAGTAAGATAACAATTTTGGACTTTTCACCTTCAAAACTGTGAGCAAATACATTTTGTTGTGTTAAGCCACCAAAGTTATGGCAATTAGTTATAGTAGGCACAAAAAAACTAATGCATTTATATAATTAGTTCATCCTTTGCATAATTAAATGTGTTATTTAATCATCTGTCTGATTTAGCAAAAATAATACTGACTTAATAGGATTGCTCAACAGCTACTTCTCTGTAGGAAAGCCTGTGTTCCCTCTGCCTGTTTCCCTTAAATTTTGCTTTTGCCACATGTTCAGGTCAAGGCAGTATTCTTGTCTCAACACTATTAATTTATAAGAATGGACAAACTTTCTGTACTTTATTCAGTGTACTATGTTAACGTATGAAAGTATAATATCCTAAGCTATTTTAAAGATACTTTGGTTTCAGAGTGAATCTAAAAAAAAAACAAAACTCAAGTTTTGAAGCATCTTCTTTCCTTTATACAAATTATTTAATTTAAAATCTTAAGTAATTTCATTCATACAGAAATTTTATATTATTAAGTGCTCTGAAGCAAACATAAATATATAAACATTGAAAAGTCTTTTTCTTGATGTTTTGGGAATGGAGAAGTCCATCCTCTGAAAGCTAAAATAATATGAAGTCCCAATCACATCTCATCTTTTAAATGAAACTTTGACTTATGTAATCCATCCCGGGATGTTAAAAGTTCTCACGTTTATTTTATTTCCTTTAGAGCATTAGAGCACATGGCGAAAAGAGTCTATGTCTAAATTTATAAAGCTGAGGATGGCTGATATTAACATGCATTAAAATTGCCATTTCCCCTCCTTTCTCTGTATTTTTAAATATTAAGCAAAATGGGCAAAGCACTGATATAATAAAATAGGCATATACTTTGTTCATGCCATACTGTAGGCATGAAGGAGATACGGCTACAACTCAGTCACTGTCAATCAGCATATAATAACATCAAAGAGCCATTACTGAAAATATGATATAAAATAGCCATTCAAGAACACCTATTATTAAGGGATAAAGTGCAGACTTATGAAAGCTAAGGATTTCTTCTTCTCCTATGCTCCACTTTTCAGAGAACCATAGAATTTTAATCAATGGTTATCCCTTCCCTTTATCTTATTATCCTTTTCTATTTTCATATTACCCCCTCTGGAAGACTAAAACACTTTGCATAAGATTCAAAGGCAAATTTGAATATGTTAAGAGTATCTGCAGGTTTATATAACATATACTCAAAGTAAAACATATAATATTCATTTCATATATTTCTGGTTATTGGCCAGATTTTGGAGGTATTCTTAAAGCTGTTTCTAATTTCCCCTTGATATGCTTTTGTTTGCAAGAAAATCAAATAATATTTCTAATCCTTCCCCCTATTTTTTTTCTCTTTTTTAACTGAATTGACATATAACAGTATATTATTTTCCAGTGTATAATATAGTGATTAAACATTTGTACACTTTTCCCCCATTTTTAACTAGAACCCCCTATTTGAGGGAAGAGGAAAAATTCATACCCTATTGGATATTCCCTGTAGCTCAAACCATAAAGAATCTGCCTGTGATGAAATCTGGGTTTGATCTCCGGGTCGGAAAGATCCCCTGGAGAAGGGAATGGAAACCCACTCCAGTGTTTTTGCCTGGAAAATTCCATGGACAGAGAAGCCTGGTGGGCTACAGTCCATGGGGTAGCAAAGAATCGGACACCACTGAGCGAATAACACTACCTTTACGATTGGATATTCACCTCAGGTGTCTGCTTTACTTTGCCTTGGTAAAACTAATTACTATTAACTTACAGGACATGATTTCTTTAAAAGGTAGAATTCTAAGGTTTTCAACTGAGGCTTAAGCAGCAGCTATATTTATTACTGCACATAAATTCCCTGAGTAGTCTGAAGGAAGCGTTTGATCTGTATTTGATTTGCAGCCAAGCCATTCAGCAAAACTGTTTCAACATCTTCTACTAACATGTAAGCAAAGTAAGTGTCTTTTAAGCTTATTATCAGCACAAGTGTTCTCATCCAATGTATTAGTCACAATGATAAAAACAAAGTAAACTAGACCAAAGGTGCAGAGCTGAGCCATGGGTCCTGAGAAGCTCTTTCCATGCATCAATGCATGATGTCTTTTCTGTAGAGTATCCAATTAACTGTAAATAAAACTTCAGACATGCTTAAAAATTGTTTCTTCCCCTAAGAAATGACAGTTGGAAATAGCTTCCTGATAACAATCATTACTGGCTTTAACCATTTACTACAAAAGGCCTGACCATGGTTAAAAGGTTTAATTTTTATGTTTCAGTGGTCACAAAGTCAAAAACATGGATTTATCTACAATTGCAAAGATAGCTATAAATTCTGTTACTAGTGACAGCAATTTTCCTTCAACTATGTTATGCTGAATGTAACTTTATTGCTACTTCTAGGAGGGACTTGCAGGCAATTTCTATTTTACAGTCACCATGAGTTAAACTCACAATCCCAAGCAGCAGTCATTTCAGACTGGTGCATAATTTAAAGAAAGAAGTGTAACATTTGGATCGCATTATCCACCGGCACTGGCCTTGGTATCTTAGTTGCTTAATCTTCTGCCAGCCCCAGCCAATCAATATGTCTGGCCTGTCAGAGTCAGATTGACAAGGTGCTTGCTGTGCATTTTTTCTTTTTTATTGCGTTCATTATTATCTTCACATAGTGTTTTTACATTTCCCTGGTGGGGAGACTGTCAATATGCAGCTGAAGTCAATAGTTTGCATTTTATAAATGAGAAGTCACTAATTAGACACCTCTCTATCATAGTTAATGCACTAATGGTGTAATATCCACTCTTTTCCTAACAATTTATCAAGGTTTTAAAAAGAGCTGATAAGAGTTGTTTTTAGATCTCGAACTAGTAATAAAACAGTGTGTTCTGGCCATGTGTTAAAGAATAAGATGTGATCTCTACAATAAAGGTTTATAATTTTGTTTATAAATTCATGTATTGTGGTATTAATGTAGAGAACAGCACTAAATATTGTTCTTTCATTTCAAGCTGGATATGGGATAATATCAGCAGAGTAAATATTCTGAATGAAAAGCTCTGGAGTTGCATGAACACTTAAACAAGCTTGTTATGGCAGTATGATTATCACTAAGATAACTCATCCATCTTTTTAAAAAAGCATTTCTGGTTATTTCAAAGCATAGGATCATTTCAACATGAACAAATATGTAACACATGCCATATTACATAAAACTGGACTAAAGTTCATAATATTTAAGTAATTTATTCAGGATTATACTCCCACTATGGCTTCCCTGGTGGTTCAGATGTAAAGAATCCACCTGCAATGTAGGAGACCTGGGTTCAATCCCTGGGTCAGGAAGATCCCCAGGAGGTAGCCTTGAAAACCCATTCCAGTATTCTTGCCTGGAGAATCCCATGGTCAGAGGAGCCTGGAGGGTTACAATTCATGGTGCCACAAACGAGTCAGACACGACTAAGCGACTAAGCACACATATTCCTGAGTTTAAACAATAATGTCTTTTGTGCTGGTTAAGATCAGAACTGGGACCAGAACCCAGAAACAGGTGTCTGATGATAACTTAGCACTCGATAAACAGCTGTGGACTAAGTGAAGTTCATTTTAAATATATAATCAAACTGGCAAAAAGATTTCCACTCACAGTGAAGCCTAGTTTATTAGTTTTCTCTGGTTTAGCCATTGCTTAATCGTGTCAGATTGAAACATACAAAAAAAACCAAAAAACCCTAGACCCCTGTTTTAAAAAATGGCCTAAAATATTTGCCAGTTAGCTAAAATTTGTTTTCCACCCTAATTAATGTTGTATTCCAACCAAATATAAAGATGCAAGACAGATAATTTACTCTTTTACTTTATTTCCCCTGATATTTGCTATAAATGACATTTATAAATGTATTATATGTGATCTGCTTCTGTAATTTAATTCAATATTTGTGTCATGTATAAAAGCAGATAAACAGATGTGCAAACATATGAATGATGGGAAAATATTGAGAAAAAATGTTGATAAAATTCAAAATTAAAAGCTTTAATTAAAAGTTCAACAGATGCCCCCAATCTGTTCACATGATTTTGTTCCTTTTACTTCCCAGAACTTTTCAAAATATTAATCACTCTTAATCTATGTGAGAATTTTATTTGGGGGTAGTTGTAAGTTTTCTGTATAGATATAATTTAAATGATGCATTTGGATACTTCAGTCACATTTTCAGATGTCTTCTCATTTTATAGTTCTTAAAAGTCTCTAAATTGTGGTCCCAACTTGCTTTCTAATTAATATATCATCTATATGTTACCCAGTAGATAGTATTGCTTGTTTCATCAAGTAGATACTTAATAAGTGCCTCTGAAAACTGCTAAAATCTCTTGCCACACACCTGAGGCTTTTGTGTCTCTGTAATTTAGTCCTTTACCCCACAGTCTAAAATGTTTCCTAAGAAATTCAGCATGCAGATGCTAGAGCCAGATTGCTTGGTGGAAACTCTATCATCACATCTTGTGACCTTAGGCATATTTAAATTCCCTCTTTGCACAGGCTCTTCATTAAAAAAAAAAAAAAAAAGGATCCACTGCTTGTAGCTTGCACCTACTCATTCAACTGCAAAGACCAGTGCACTATCCTATCATCTGTTTGGAACAGTCCTTGACATCTAGTAAATGCTCCATATCGGTGGTTTTTGTGGTTCAGTCACTAAGTTGGGTTCAAATCTTTGCGACCCTAGGGGGCATAGCCCACCAGGTTCCTCTCTCCAATTCCAGGCAAGAATACTGGAATTGGTTGTCATTTCCTTCTCCAGGGAATCTTCCTGACCCAGATCGAATCTGTGTCTACTGCATTGAAGGTGGATTCTTCAACACTAGTGCCACCTTGGAAGCCTCTCAGCCCAAAGGAAGGCTGTTGGAAAGAATGTGTTCACAGAGTTGTGAAATTTACCAATGTGAAATATTTTAACTCCATTCGGCTTTGACTACTGTGTGTTTCCACTGCAATTTCTGCTCATTTTGGGTGCTGTAGAATGGTCACAAGCATCTGGAGGGTTGGTTCTAGGAATCTGATTGAGGATGCATTTTGTTTGGGTTTCATGGCAGACGTGATTTTCAGTTACCTTTTTGTGCAAAGAGTACAGCCAGTTTCAAGCCTGCAAAACAGAGTTGAAGCCATACTCAGGCTTTCAGTTCAGTTCAGTGCAGTCACTCTGTCATTTTCGACTCTTTGGGACCCCACTGACTGCAGCATGCCAGGCCTCCCTGTCCATCACCAACCCCTGGAGTTCACTCAAACTCATGACCATTGACTTGGTGATGCCATCCAGCCATCTCATCCTCTATCATCCCTTCTCCTCCAACCTTCAATCATTCCCAGCATCAGGGTCTTTTCCAATGAGTCAGGTTCGATCCCCTGGAGAAGGAAATGGCAATCCACTCCAGTATTCT
>SJYS01024251.1:0-11874 GCA_006410695.1 Philantomba maxwellii
GAAGCCAAGGCTCACAGCTAATGACATTACATTAATATGATCCTTCACTTGGTGAAGCTTTGGAACAAAGACTTCTGGAGTAGAACCTAGTTTTCTTCCTTTCTATCCTCAAAAGACCACTTTCAGTGGCCACTCTGGGATATAGGAGATATGTTATTTCACTACAAGATAGCATATTGTTAATGGTAATGTATTTCAAGTGTTTACGTGCAGTCAACAAGGAAATTGAATTTCATCTGAAAGCAGAAACAAGTTACCGCTTCTAAATGAAGAGTTTATGAATATGTAAATGTGAGTCTAAATCATAGTATAGCGATCTTTTCTGAGATATTTAATTACCTGAAAGAAGCATGAGACATTGTCATTTTTAAAGAAAAATGACAATCTATAATAAAACGAATGAATGCTGAGAGTGTATTTTAAAAACTGTATTATTAAGCAAAGTGAAATAGGATATGGAAATAATGAAGGACTCCAGAGAAATAAATTACATCTAGCTCAGACTCTCTCACTAATTACCTGTATGACTAACTTCTGTATTCTCTAGATTAGCTATTAACTGGTTATAATACATGCCTTACCTCCTTCTATTATTTTTTATAAGGGAAAAAATTGGAAATACATATAAATGTCATTTTTTAGTGTTTTTTAAAAAAAAAACACCCCTTGAATATATCATTTTAATAATTCCAGAATAATTTTTTATTATTTGATAGCCATGATGACATTGGTAACAACAACCAAGTAATTAAAACAGAATTTCCTCATCATTCACTTAATAACCTACATGGGACTAAGTAATTTGTCCTTTTAGCAAAGAAGAAAGCTTGGTTTCAGCATCTTTTCGCATTGGAAAAGGGGAAACTATAATCACTAAATTGTGAAAGGGTGGCAGAAGTACTGATCAATGTTTCAGCATCCAGTTTTTTCACTGAAGATTAAATGTACTCTCAGGTTTCTAGGTTTGTTGGAGGACAAAAGGTTTTTGATAGACGGAGGAAGCTAACTGTTTCTGGAAGAGGCAGGTCGGCATCACCCTTCCCAGCTCTTCTCTGCGGTTTGGGGAAACGCTTCCCTTGATTCTGCTCACTGGGAGAAGCAACAGCTGGTCCTCCTCCCCCTGATGGAGGCTGCCACCATTTCCTTTCCCACCCCAGCTGATGAGGGTGTCTATTATTTATGATCATTAGATTATGCTCATCTCTCAGCCTTTGGGCAGGTATACAAAAACAAATCAGCCCATCAATCTTTTCCTCCCGAGTTTCCAGTCTACGGATTCACACCTGCCCCTCTCCCATATTTATTAGACAGAAAGCCTGTATCCACAGATGGGCCTTAACTGGGAAGGAAAGCAAAAACAAAATTTAGAAGCATGAAAACCTACAGATAATCCTGTGATCTTGCTCATATTATTGTAAAAAAGAAAGATCATTAGCTCTTGATCATCTACAGTTTGCAAGTCATCATCAGCAGTGTCTCATCTGTACTGAATGCTGTTTAGATTCAAATACCTCAGCACATACAAATATCAAGGATACGAGGTATATGTTCAAATTCATAAAAATATACTGAGAAAGAAAATATGTTCAATGCAATAAAGAAAGAAATAGTCCTTTGTGAAACACTAAGTAGCCCTGACAGATATTTAGTTTCTGGGACAGGGTTTTCTCCAAAGCAAACTCATTAAAGTGTTTTAAGAAAATGAACCTGTGTCACTATTTAAAGAACTCCACAGTTTTCAAAATAGTATTTGTCTTATCTGAGTGTTACAAAGCCTAGAGTGTTTCTACAGTCCTGCAGCCATGTATAAAATCACCCTGGTGCTGGTGAGTTTTTAGATACTGATCACAATAAAACTGCAGTTTGAATTGAATTAACTGAATTTTTTGGCTTCCTGTAAGAAATATAACTTGATGGACACTATGCTTATCTTTAATATAAGAAATATAAGACTAAGTTTAGTAACTTTTGAAATGTAATAACATGAATCAAATTTGAGGCGAGGGATTTCTTTTAGGGTTCTATTAACAAAGCCACTGTAAATAAATGAAAAGTAAAAATGGTGAGGGTTAACCCCAGTGAAGAGGCTGTCATTTCTGTAATAAGACAGATGTTTAAACACATGCCCTCTGGCATGGCCTTCACATGATCTCTAACTGCAACTGCAACTTAAAGTGTACTTAGGAGATAAGAAACTCTGGAAAAAAACATTGAAAAGGGAAAAAAAATACTTCCCATATGTTTAATTCTAATTATGTAAAATTATAAAATTAATTTTGGTAATATTCTCTACATGTTATCTACTTATAATTTCCCTGCTTTCAGAAAGCCTATACATAACCTCACTAAGGCTCCAAGGACATAAAGGCAAAAGCTGAATATTAATCATAACTAAAGTTTAAATAAACTATCTTTCAAGGCATTGATTTTTGAATTATCTTTACACAGTCCTTATCTGCTTCCCCGGAGAAGGCAATGGCACCCCACTCCAGTACTCTTGCCTGGAAAATCCCATGGACGGAGGAGCCTGGTGAGCTGCAGTCCATTGGGTCGTGAAAAGTCGGGCACGACTGAGCGACTTCACTTTCACTTTTCACTTTCTTTCATTGGAGAAGGAAAGGGCAACCCACTCCAGTGTTCTTGCCTGGAGAATCCCAGGGATGGCGGAGCCTGATGCGCTGCTGTCTATGGGGTTGCTCAGAGTGAGACATGACTGAAGCGACTTAGCAGCAGCAGCAGCAGTATCTGCTTCACAAGGATTTTAAAGTCCAAAATTTGCTTCAAGTGTCCATTTCTCTATCATTATTTGTGTCTATACCTACATCTACAGCAACATCCATAGCTATATTCTCATCTATATTCCTTACCTTATTCCTATACTTATTCATATCAATGTAACTATTTCAAGGGTCTCAGAATAACAAATCATTACTAGTTTTATTTTCCTTGAAACAGGTAAGTTTGTTAAAAATAAGCCTGTGTTAGGTGAATTCTATCAACCATTTAGAAAAGAGTTAACACCTACACTTCTGAAACTCTTTCAAAAAATTTCAGAGGAACACTCTCAAGCTCATTCTATGAGGCTACCATTAATTACCCTGAAACAAAAACCAGAAAAAAAAAGAAAATTACTGGCCAGTATCACTGATGAACAGAAACACAAAGATCCTCAACCAAATACTAGCAAACGAAGTCCAATAACACATTAAAAGAATCATACACCATATCACATGGGCTTTACCTCGGGGATGCAAGAGTTTTCAACATATATAAATTGACTGGTGTGATACACCACATCAACAAATTGATGCATAAAAACCATATGATCATCTCAATAAATACAGAATAAGCCTTTAACAAAATTCAACACCCACTTAATGATAAAAACTCTTCAGAAAGTGGGCATAGAGGGAACCTATATCAAAATACATGTTAGTCACTCAGTCGTGTCCGACTCTTTGTGACCCCGTGGACTGCAGCCCACCAGGCTCCTCTGTCCATGAGATTTTCCAGACAAGGATACTGGAGTGGGTTGCCATTTCCTTCTCCAGTGGATCTTCCCAATGCAGGGATTGAACCCTGGTCTCCTGCATTGCAGGCAGACACTTTACGTTCTGAGCCACCAGTGAAGCCCCATATCAACATAATAAAGACAAAATTTCACAAACCCACAGCAAAATCATTCTTAATGATGAAAAACTCAAAGCATTTCCTCTAAGATCAGGAAAAAGACAACTTCTCCCACTTTTATTCAATGTAGTTTTGGAAGTTCTAGCCACAGTAGTCAGAGAAGAAAAATAAAGAAAGAAATCCAAACTTGGAAAGAAGAAGTAAAACTGTCTTCCAATGGCATCTTTCATAGAATTAAAACAAACAAATCTACAATTTGTACAAAAACATTAACGATTCTGAACAGCAAAGCAATCTTGAGAAAGAAAATTGGAGCTGGAAGAATCTCAGGTTCTCTGCCTTTAGACTATTTTACAAAGCTACAGTCATCAAGACATTACAGTACTGACCCAAAGAAAGAAATATATATCAAAAGAGCAGGATAGAAAGCCTAGATATAAACCCACACAATTATGGTCAATTAATCTACAACAAAAGAGACAAGAATATACAATGGAGAAAATGCAGTCTCCATTGTATATTCTTATACAAGTGGATCTGGGAAAACTGGACAGCTATATATAAAAGAATGAATTAGGATATACCTTTACAGCATACACAAAAATAAACTCCAAATGGATTAAAGACCTAAATGTAAGGCCAAGAACCACAAAACTCTTATAGCAAGACATCAGCAGAGCGCTTTTTGACATAAATTGAAGAAAGATCTTTTTTGACCCACCTCCTACAGTAATGAAAATAAAAACAAAAATAAACAAGTGAGACCTAATGAAATGTGAAAGTTTCTGTACAGCAAAGGAAACCATAAGCAAGATGAAAAGACAACCCTCAGAATGGGAGAAAAGAAGCCATGAGAAGGAATTAATTTCCAAAAATATACGAATAGCTCACTCAATTCAGTATCAGAAAAGAAATCCAATCCAAAAAGATGGGCACAAAATCTAAATAGACATTTTTTCAAAGAAGACATATAGATGACCAAGAGGCACATGAAAAGATGATTGTATCACTAATTACTGTGTGTTACTGGCTCAGTCATGTCCGACTCTTTGCCACCCCATGGACTATAGCCTGCCAGGCTCCTTTGTCCTTGGTCTTCTCCAGGCAAGAATACTAGAGTGGGTTGCCATTTCCTTCTCCAGCAGATCTCTCCAACCCAGGATTTGAACCCCAGGTCTCCCACATTGCAGGTGGATTCTTTACCATCTGAGCCACCAGGGAAGCCCATAACTATTTATTACAGAAATGCAAATCGAAAAGAAAAATGATGTTCCACCCCACACTATTCAGAATGGCCATTATCAAAATATATACAAACAATAAATGCTGGAGAGGACGTGGAGAAAAGGTAACATTCTTAGACCATTGGTGGGAATGTAAACTGATACAGCCACTATGGAGAACAGTATGAAGGTTCATCAAAAAATGAAAAATAAAACTACCATATGACCCAGAAATCCCACTTCTGAGCATATTCCCAGAGAAAACCATAATTCTAAAAGAACATGTAGCCCAATGTTCATTGGAGCACTATTTACAATAGTCAAAATATGAAAGTAACCTAAATGTCCATCAACAGAGGAATGGATAAAGAAGCGACCTACTTCATATAAATATAGTGGTGGAAATGCCATATAGAATATGGTAAGATATTAGGTAAATGTGCAGTTTCGAGTTCAAAGAATATGTGATCCTGAACTTTCCATATGTAAATGCTGGTAGTCTTGAGGATCTACTTTAAATGTTTAAAATCCTCTACTACTACTTACTGTCATAGCAATCAATCTCACATTTAATTCTTTCACTTCCTTTGAACTTTCTTTTTTCCATGATATGTATTTCTACCATATTTCAGCTTAGCCATCATTTTATTTTAGGAATACATCCATCTTGTCTAAGAGTAACATCAGATGGTCCTGAAGGTTATAGTGAAATTGTTATCACTTGAAAGCAAAAATGCAATCCTTTCTCTTTATACATGTAAAATAAATGTCTCAGGTTTACTACTAGTAAGACAAAGACGTAGAAGGGGTTCCCTTGTGCAAAAAATTTTGCTTTTAACTAAGATTTATCACTATTTCCTTATGACTTTAAAACAGATATATATTGCAGTTTTTATACATATTTGGCAATCCTATTTTTATCTTTATTCACATGCTAATTTTTTAAAGAAAAATCAAACAGCTGGAGATTTTATCATCACCTATTTCATGCAGTAATTATAGCAATTATATTATTTACTCTTTTAAGCACCTTGAAGTGTTCTTGTACCATGCTAAGCATCATATGTTACTGATAGTAGGTAGATTAAATACAAACGAACTTGTTCAAATATATTCATGAGTTTTGAATATTTCAACTATGTTTAATGGAAATGAAAGCTGCTCTATCTAAAAGATGTTGATTTTCAGTGAAATATCATGATTTTTCAGTTTAAAAACCGGTCAATTTTTAATTGACCAGTTCTCACCTTATAGTTTTACCTTTGGGACAAAAACAATTGTATATTTTTAGTAAAATATGCTGTTCTGGAATCAATGTAAAGGGCAGATAGATAGCCATTTTAAGTGATCAGACAGTTATTTTAAGAATGCATTGATCTACCTCTGAAGTCAGTAATCTCAAATCACCAGGTTAATGTCAATCTATTTTTTTTTAAGGTAAAGGCAAGTTTTTCCAAAGACAGATATGCACTGATATTTTTAGCACTCTCAAGAGTCTGAAATTCCAGAGTATATATTCCCTGGTGTTTGAGAACCACAGGCTGTGGATGAACAATGTGTGATTCTAAGTGGAACTTCTTTACCTCAGTGCTTAGAGGGATTTTCTTATTAGGCAAGCCACACAATTAATTATAATCTAATTATGACTTTGGGTCAATAAGGTTTGATATGGACCTTGTTGTTTTTTCACACCAAAATCCTTAAATGAGTAGTAAAAACCTCTTCTCTGTTCTCTTTTGTCGCTGCTAATGATGCTCCTCTGAATGAGGCATTGGGGTGGGGGGCCGGTGCTGCCTGTACTATCAGCACATTCTTCTGAAAGCCTATCAATGTAACTAATGATTACTTTGTCTTAAACCTAGGCTGATTTGCTCCATCTTACCCCTGGGAATTTCCCAAGGGTTGGCATTTGTCTTCTGGTTTTATATGTACTGTGTCCTAAGAGATCACATCTTGTTTTCTTCTTGTTTTTACTCCTGAAGTAATGTCTTCAGAAATCTTTGTTTCCCCTCTCACTTTCCTTTTGGGTTTAAGTGTGGGGGTTTGATATAAGTGAAAATTAACTTTGTAAGCAGTAACCACAACCTATATTGTGCTAAGGATAACAGCTGTTTGCACTGAATCAGTTTTACTTAACAATTCCCCAACAATATACCGAGATTACTGAGCAGGACTATGTGTCATGTGCTAACCTGAAATGTGACAAAGATCATAAAAAGTAGGATGCAAAGGTTTTGGTTATCTAGGTGGAAATATCTAACTTCTTGAAAAAGAATGTTATATTGCTGAAAACAGCATAAGTGAAACCATCCTTTGTAAATATCTCTGAGATTATATAAAGGTCCCTTAACAAGTCTCCTCTGAGACAACTTTCAGGCTTGTTCTGTTTTTACCTGAATCTTCCTGACACTCTCAGCAACACTTGTGACATAGTGATTTTATTTTCCTTAAATGGTGGGATAGAAATTTATGTCATAGCTAAAAATATAACCCTTATTGTGATTATAGTTATTAAAATAAAAATTGTGACAACATAGTAGTTATTATAATTATATAATATGTATATTATACAAATATCATTTATAAATCAGTGTGAACAAAATTATATCTAAATACAATATCAGTATAATGCTTGAACTCTCAAGCTCACATACTTTCAGCAGACATTATTAATTTGTTCATAAAGCAAATCCAAAATTGTTTAATTTTCAAGGATTTCTATAATTTGCATGACATCAGCATTTCACTGTCATCATCCGGTAGTTCTGACACACTACTGTATAGCTGGATCTGTTTATAATCCCTAACTCCTGTCTATCCATATATTTACAACCATCACTTGCTTGTCTCTAAGATTGACGCCACCTCTCAGGGCTCCTCTCACATCCCACCACCTCACTGATCTCCCCCCAATAGATCTCTGTATACAGCAGAGATGTGTATAAGAGACAGCTGTCATAGCAATCAATCTCACATTTAATTCTTTCACTTCCTTTGAACTTTCTTTTTTCCATGATATGTATTTCTACCATATTTCAGCTTAGCCATCATTTTATTTTAGGAATACATCCATCTTGTCTAAGAGTAACATCAGATGGTCCTGAAGGTTATAGTGAAATTGTTATCACTTGAAAGCAAAAATGCAATCCTTTCTCTTTATACATGTAAAATAAATGTCTCAGGTTTACTACTAGTAAGACAAAGACGTAGAAGGGGTTCCCTTGTGCAAAAAATTTTGCTTTTAACTAAGATTTATCACTATTTCCTTATGACTTTAAAACAGATATATATTGCAGTTTTTATACATATTTGGCAATCCTATTTTTATCTTTATTCACATGCTAATTTTTTAAAGAAAAATCAAACAGCTGGAGATTTTATCATCACCTATTTCATGCAGTAATTATAGCAATTATATTATTTACTCTTTTAAGCACCTTGAAGTGTTCTTGTACCATGCTAAGCATCATATGTTACTGATAGTAGGTAGATTAAATACAAACGAACTTGTTCAAATATATTCATGAGTTTTGAATATTTCAACTATGTTTAATGGAAATGAAAGCTGCTCTATCTAAAAGATGTTGATTTTCAGTGAAATATCATGATTTTTCAGTTTAAAAACCGGTCAATTTTTAATTGACCAGTTCTCACCTTATAGTTTTACCTTTGGGACAAAAACAATTGTATATTTTTAGTAAAATATGCTGTTCTGGAATCAATGTAAAGGGCAGATAGATAGCCATTTTAAGTGATCAGACAGTTATTTTAAGAATGCATTGATCTACCTCTGAAGTCAGTAATCTCAAATCACCAGGTTAATGTCAATCTATTTTTTTTTAAGGTAAAGGCAAGTTTTTCCAAAGACAGATATGCACTGATATTTTTAGCACTCTCAAGAGTCTGAAATTCCAGAGTATATATTCCCTGGTGTTTGAGAACCACAGGCTGTGGATGAACAATGTGTGATTCTAAGTGGAACTTCTTTACCTCAGTGCTTAGAGGGATTTTCTTATTAGGCAAGCCACACAATTAATTATAATCTAATTATGACTTTGGGTCAATAAGGTTTGATATGGACCTTGTTGTTTTTTCACACCAAAATCCTTAAATGAGTAGTAAAAACCTCTTCTCTGTTCTCTTTTGTCGCTGCTAATGATGCTCCTCTGAATGAGGCATTGGGGTGGGGGGCCGGTGCTGCCTGTACTATCAGCACATTCTTCTGAAAGCCTATCAATGTAACTAATGATTACTTTGTCTTAAACCTAGGCTGATTTGCTCCATCTTACCCCTGGGAATTTCCCAAGGGTTGGCATTTGTCTTCTGGTTTTATATGTACTGTGTCCTAAGAGATCACATCTTGTTTTCTTCTTGTTTTTACTCCTGAAGTAATGTCTTCAGAAATCTTTGTTTCCCCTCTCACTTTCCTTTTGGGTTTAAGTGTGGGGGTTTGATATAAGTGAAAATTAACTTTGTAAGCAGTAACCACAACCTATATTGTGCTAAGGATAACAGCTGTTTGCACTGAATCAGTTTTACTTAACAATTCCCCAACAATATACCGAGATTACTGAGCAGGACTATGTGTCATGTGCTAACCTGAAATGTGACAAAGATCATAAAAAGTAGGATGCAAAGGTTTTGGTTATCTAGGTGGAAATATCTAACTTCTTGAAAAAGAATGTTATATTGCTGAAAACAGCATAAGTGAAACCATCCTTTGTAAATATCTCTGAGATTATATAAAGGTCCCTTAACAAGTCTCCTCTGAGACAACTTTCAGGCTTGTTCTGTTTTTACCTGAATCTTCCTGACACTCTCAGCAACACTTGTGACATAGTGATTTTATTTTCCTTAAATGGTGGGATAGAAATTTATGTCATAGCTAAAAATATAACCCTTATTGTGATTATAGTTATTAAAATAAAAATTGTGACAACATAGTAGTTATTATAATTATATAATATGTATATTATACAAATATCATTTATAAATCAGTGTGAACAAAATTATATCTAAATACAATATCAGTATAATGCTTGAACTCTCAAGCTCACATACTTTCAGCAGACATTATTAATTTGTTCATAAAGCAAATCCAAAATTGTTTAATTTTCAAGGATTTCTATAATTTGCATGACATCAGCATTTCACTGTCATCATCCGGTAGTTCTGACACACTACTGTATAGCTGGATCTGTTTATAATCCCTAACTCCTGTCTATCCATATATTTACAACCATCACTTGCTTGTCTCTAAGATTGACGCCACCTCTCAGGGCTCCTCTCACATCCCACCACCTCACTGATCTCCCCCCAATAGATCTCTGTATACAGCAGAGATGCTCTTACTGTATACAGCAGTAGCTTCAAATATTTTGCAAAGCTATCCCTTAAAGAACTTTACAAACTATCTAATCCCTTGAACATATATAATTTGTTAAATTTTTTCTTCACAAATTTCAGCAGTTACTGTAAGCAAATAATTTCTAATATATAAATGGTTATTCTAAGCAAAAATTATCTCCTCATTCAAAATGTAATCAAGTTTATGTGCCATAGATACTTGGTATCATATTTCATTAACTTAAAAACTATGTGAAAAGTCTCTGTAAGACAAAAATAAAATATTATCCTTGCTATTCTTAGAATACATATTTGTAATTCTGAAAATTTTAACTATTTTATGCATTAAAATATTTGATTTTCTCTAGCAAAATATATATACATATTACACTATATCTGTCTCTTATACACATCTTTCTCATCTATATTCCTTACCTTATTCCTATACTTATTCATATCAATGTAACTATTTCAAGGGTCTCAGAATAACAAATCATTACTAGTTTTATTTTCCTTGAAACAGGTAAGTTTGTTAAAAATAAGCCTGTGTTAGGTGAATTCTATCAATCATTTAGAAAAGAGTTAACACCTACACTTCTGAAACTCTTTCAAAAAATTTCAGAGGAACACTCTCAAGCTCATTCTATGAGGCTACCATTAATTACCCTGAAACAAAAACCAGAAAAAAAAGGAAAATTACTGGCCAGTATCACTGATGAACAGAAACACAAAGATCCTCAACCAAATACTAGCAAACGAAGTCCAATAACACATTAAAAGAATCATACACCATATCACATGGGCTTTACCTCGGGGATGCAAGAGTTTTCAACATATNAAAAAAAAGAAAATTACTGGCCAGTATCACTGATGAACAGAAACACAAAGATCCTCAACCAAATACTAGCAAACGAAGTCCAATAACACATTAAAAGAATCATACACCATATCACATGGGCTTTACCTCGGGGATGCAAGAGTTTTCAACATATATAAATTGACTGGTGTGATACACCACATCAACAAATTGATGCATAAAAACCATATGATCATCTCAATAAATACAGAATAAGCCTTTAACAAAATTCAACACCCACTTAATGATAAAAACTCTTCAGAAAGTGGGCATAGAGGGAACCTATATCAAAATACATGTTAGTCACTCAGTCGTGTCCGACTCTTTGTGACCCCGTNTTGATGCATAAAAACCATATGATCATCTCAATAAATACAGAATAAGCCTTTAACAAAATTCAACACCCACTTAATGATAAAAACTCTTCAGAAAGTGGGCATAGAGGGAACCTATATCAAAATACATGTTAGTCACTCAGTCGTGTCCGACTCTTTGTGACCCCGTGGACTGCAGCCCACCAGGCTCCTCTGTCCATGAGATTTTCCAGACAAGGATACTGGAGTGGGTTGCCATTTCCTTCTCCAGTGGATCTTCCCAATGCAGGGATTGAACCCTGGTCTCCTGCATTGCAGGCAGACACTTTACGTTCTGAGCCACCAGTGAAGCCCCATATCAACATAATAAAGACAAAATTTCACAAACCCACAGCAAAATCATTCTTAATGATGAAAAACTCAAAGCATTTCCTCTAAGATCAGGAAAAAGACAACTTCTCCCACTTTTATTCAATGTAGTTTTGGAAGTTCTAGCCACAGTAGT
>SJYS01024253.1:0-10855 GCA_006410695.1 Philantomba maxwellii
GTTCCTATGAAATATTGCTCTTTACAGCATCAGACTTGACTTCCATCACCAGTCACATCCACAACTGGGTGCTGTTTTTACTTTGGCTTCACCTCTTCATTCTTCATTGTTGTTCTTTAGGGTGACTTAATGAAGTCAGAATCAAAGCTGACTCTTCAATTATAGAGGCAAATGCTTTCTTTCTGTGATGTAAGGGGTCCCTGCTCTCCTCTTGCATAACTCTTTCTCCTCTCTTACGTTGCCTCCCCTCAGATTCCACCAGTGGAGAGGAACTCCACTGGATTCTGAAATTATTTCAGTCTTCCAGGGTCCCACAGGAAAAATAAAAACCTGCTTCAGAGAAGCAACTGATTCATGCCTCACCTGAGAGAGTGGTTCCTAGCCCTGCTGTACATTGTGTCACCCGGAGAACTTAAAAGTAATCGATTTGTTGTTGTTTTTCAGTCTGAAAGTCGTGTCCGACTCTTTGCGACCCCACCAGGCTCTTCTGTCCATGGGATTTCCCAGGCAAGATTACTGGAGTGGGTAGCCATTCCCTTCTCCAGGATCTTCCTGGAGATCTTCTCGAGCCAGGGGTCAAACCTAGATCTCCTACATTGCAGGAAGATTCTTTACCATCTGAGCCACCAGGGAAAAGCTACTTAGGTGATTGTAAGGTGTAGCCATGGCTGAGAACTGCTGCTTTAGAGCAGAGCTCCTCAAAGCTTATTGTGCATAGAAATCACCTGGGGCCTTATTAAACCAGATTCTGATTTGGTAGGTGTAGGAAAGATCTAAGACTTTGCACTTCTAACAAGGTCCAGGTGATGCTGGTGACACTGATGCTGCTGGTCTGACCACACTTTTGGTAGTCAGGTGTTAGAATCTTGTTAACGGCCTGCAGAGTCCTAAGATGCCTGCTTCCAGTTTGCATGGGTGGACATGGCCAGCAGAGGTAAACAGGTGCTGAAAGGGCATCTGGAGTAAAGGTAACCCTCACTGCCACTCAGATGTGCTCGGGACTGATCCCATCTAGGCTATTCTGGGGGCCCCATGGGGGCTACTCTTGGCTTGGGGCTGTGGAGGTGATCACAGAGCTGTGTGTGCTGACCCCGTGAGTAGCATGTGGTGCTTCAAGAGGAATCTTTGCTACCATCTTCTAGGAGGATTGCTTGATTTGAGGCCTTGGGAATACCCCTAGGGAATATTATAAAACCCAAAATACAGACTGGACACGTAAACACACACAACACACACACACAGTCAGACATGGCTGACTTCAGAGGATTTAAGAGAAAATGCAGCCTTCCTATGAGCAAACCCCACTGGATATAGCCTTCCAGCCTGGGCCAGCTCCCTTCCAACACTTCCTTCCACCGGTAGGACACAGGCTTCTATTTGCTGCTGGTTCTCTGTTTCCTCTCCCAGTCCATTTCTTCTCTGAGCGCAGAAGACATATGTTTTCTAATTCTTGCCCCACCTGCTGTTGTTGTCTAGACACTAAGTCATGTCCAACTCTTTGCAACCCCATGGACTGTAGCCCACCAGGCTCCTCCGTCCATGGGATTTCTTGGACAAGAATATTGGAGTGGATTGCCATTCCCTTCTCCAGGGGATCTTACCGACCCAGGGACTGAACCTGCATCTCTTGCATTGGCAGGAGGATTCTTTTCTGCTGAGACACCGGGGGAGCCCCACAGGCAATTCTGAAATAAGAATCAGTTCAGTTCAGTTGCTCAGTCATGTCCAACTCTTTGCAACCCCATGCTACTACTACTTGCAACCCCATAATCCCTATTAATTTTTAAAGGGTTTCTATTTCCATTGATTACAGGGAAACAGACCTGGCTTATTAAAAATAAATTATGAGGAAAGTTCTAAATTATAATTACTTGAAAAAAAACTCCCAAAGTACTAATGCCCATAAGTTCTGGTCTTCAGTAAAATGTACATGAGCCTGGGTCTGCATTCTTGGAACATCTTTCCAGTATTATGGCGGTTTTAATTCAATATTTCTCCTGAGCCTCAGAGGGGTAGTAGAAGTATCTTGGGGATCCCTAGGAGGTGAAGAGTGGTGTATTATATATTGGTCTTCCCTAAGATTTTGTTAAAGAGATAATAACTTAAAAAAAAAAAATGCTGGAAAACCATCACTCTTAGACCTTGCTATTTGAGATCACCAGAAACCTTATTCAAAATGCATAATTTTAGGCCCCATGCAGAGTTACTAAATCCCCAGGTGATTCACATGCATATTAAAGTTTGCAGGTTACTGCTTAGGTAGCAGTGCTCAAACTTTGGTGCGTATCAAAATCTCTTGGAGAGCTAGCAAAGGCTGTAGGGACCCATGCCTGCTGAAGTGGGCCCCTGTGTTTCTATCAGGTTCCCATGTGATTCTGACACTCTCCAAGTTTGAGAAGCACTGCTCTAGATCACTGCTGTCCACTTCCTATGTCCCTCTGGGCTGGCCTTGATTATTACTTCTCCTTTCTAAGCGAGTTTCAGTATTCAACCTGAAGAGATCTGACCTCTTCTTTAAGAGATTGTTGTAGAAATTCTGCAAGACTCTCAAAAATGATTATTTGGGGGTCTCTACATCATACAGAATTCACTGTATTAAGGCAGAAATTCTAAATTGCTGTCCAATTTCAGCATTTCTCCTCTCTATACACAGGACTAGTCAGAGTAGGTCCCTAGCTGGCATGGGGCCTCTAGATACGCTAAGGGAAGCCTTGGGAATCTTGTTGGTCTAAGGCTTGTGGTCTTGCTTAACTCTTGGATTATCCTAAAGCTTTTCAACAGCATGAATGGATTTTTTAAGAGACAGATCTGGGTTCAAATCCTGCCCTTTCCCTTAGGCAAGGTGCTTCAATTCTAAGTACAGGTTTCCTCATCTGAAAATTGGAACAAATTTCTCATAAGATGTTATGAAGATTAAAGGAGATATAAATTGTTAGACCCAATGACAGGCTCAAAGTAAGCTCAGTAAATAAAAGGCTTGGGGGTGGAGAGGAAAGTCCTTTGTCTTGGGTCAGTAGTCTGAGTTCCAAGAGACTCTTGGGGAGGATTCATTTCACAAAGCAGGAGAGAGAACATCCTGGTTAGTTCTCTAACCAGAGAGAGAACCTGATGGTCAGTTTCTTCTTGCCCTTTGAACGGTTCAGTTTATCTTACTTTTCTGCTTACTTGCTGTGAAGTGCTGCAAAAATAGCATTTCAAATAGAAACGCTAATCTGAAACTCAGTGACATCTGAGGGCTTTTTCATTTAAGAAAATGTCTGCATACTAATACATTTTGTGGCTTCCTCCCTTCCTTGCCTTTCCAGTGATTTACAGAGGGAAGAGAAATGTGGAATGACACAGTAAACCACGGATAAAAACAGAGACTTGACTAGTGAGTAATTTAAATTGAAATGCTATAATTCAAAGGCAAAGTGTTATTTTTTATTTGCTTTAAAAATTTCTTCCCATATCTTTTGCAGAGTTTCCTTAATTGTTAGTGTGATTAGAGCTGGAAAAGACCTATTAGAATACAAAATTCCTCTAGGATAGGACAAGCTCTTTTGGCTTTAGAAGAACTGCTCTCACTCCACTTCCTGAGTTCAAGGTCAGGTGTGTCCTCAAGGGCACAGGAGTTCAAGATCTACTGCAGAGAAGACTTGGGGGAGAAATTAATCCAGAAAGTCTTGTGGAAGGCTACCAGAGTGAGCCAGCACACTGGGAAAGTCCTGGAGATGTGAAAGGTCTGCGTAGCAGAAATTCTTGGAGATTTCTTACACCCAGACATAGTACATACTACAACACACCCACTTCATAAGTGTTTCAACGACCCAGCACTTGCCGTGCAGCTCTCTAGCCATTCAAGAGTTGGAAACATCCACTCCCAGAGAAGTCAAAATCAAGCCACCACACGTTGACTGCACTCATCCAAAACAAAACTCGACAAGGACTTCGGCTGAGGTTGGATAGCAGCAGCTGCCAGGGCCACCTGTAGGAAATAACACCCTCATCTAAAGTTAGGAGGAAGCCAAGCCACTTGCAGGCTTTCCCAAGCGAAAGAAAGCATCATGTGTTGACACCTCTGTGTGAGTGTCTGGAAAAGCAGAGTTGCTAGCCTGTTACTGGAATGACTGTAGTCATGCTTTTTAATGAGCGAAGACTTCAGATGGAGGGACAGTCAGGGCAGAGCCCCAAACTATGGCAGACTGACATACATGCATCTTTGGAGGGAAGGACCATTGATCTTGTTGGCTCTATTCCTCACTCACACTGTAATTGCTTTTTTTGGGGGGGAGAAAAGGCAATGATAATTCTGTTGTACCTAAAAAAAAAAAAATTGTCCTTCAAGTGCCAGTAACCTTATTAAAAGATAGTACAAGCTGGACTTGTGTAACACACATAACTAAAGTGTTTGCTCCCCAGGAGCCTAGCTGTGGAACTGTCTGTAGTTAGGAACAACCATGGAACTCTGCCCAGAGGGAATTGGAGCATGGAATTAGGCTTGAGGTACGCTGGGAGGGAACAGCAAACTTCCTTTTCTGTGTCTGCTTTCCCTTTCTGTGTGAGACTGAGATACAAATGTGCCACTGATGAGATACTCAAGAGCATTTGCACTTGAAAAGAAAGCAAGTCAAAGAACTTAGATTCCAGAAAAAATAGAAATCACTGAGTCAGACAGTACACACAGAAGAGGACCGAATTTAGTTCACTTTTGTTCCTAAGTACTAGTGGATGAACAGGAGTCAGACTAGGTGCATTGACATCAGCTGGGGAACTCATTATTTAATACAGACTTCCTGGCATCATTCCCTTGGGATTCTAACTCAGCAGGTTTGGGACCAGACCTGGAAATCTATACTTTTAACAAACTCACAAAGTGTTTCTGCCATGTGGCCAAGTTTGGAAACCTTAAAAGACTTGCGTTGGCCCCATTCTTCCTTGAAGCAAAATTTCAGCGATGGGAAGCTGAAACATGTTAAAAGATAAACTGAGGACTGTTAAAAATTTTAAGAGTTTATTTGAGCAAAAATTGATTTGAATTCAGCAGCACCAAAACTGAGAAGATTAGGAATACTCTACTGACAGGAGCTGGGGGCAGGAGTTGGTGGGAAGGGGTAGACTTTTACTGAAAAGAGGTGAAAGCAAAGCAAGGATATTATCTGACTGGCTATAAAACCAATAGATATGTAGCTATAGTGGTTGTCTTATTTGGGAAATCCTAGTTGGCTATTTGTGATCAGTTGTCCTTAGATTTTGATTTCTTAACATTGAGACACTTAAAGACTTAGGTTTTGGTTTGTTCACAAAGGTGGCTAAGGTATTACAGCCACCTCAATCTAATGGCCTCCTTGTTCAATTAATTTAACAGAAGCTAGAGGGCTGTGGTATGTGACAAAAGATTGGTGACGAGATCTAGAGGGTTCAGAGTGGGTCCGTGCCCTGTGAGGACCTGTTCCAGGTTGTGGTTCAGAGCCCATGGCAGACTGTGTGCTGAGCCCAGTCTCTGGCAGTGTGGGCCCTCTGATAAGAGTTGTGTCCATGGCTGACTGGAACAGGCAAATAGCTGAGGGCAAAAGCCAAATGGAAGGCCAGGATCCCTGGTACAGGACACTAGGGGGCTGCTGGGACCAGTGCACTCATATCCTATAAATACCAGAATACAGAAAAAATGAAATGGCTGTCTACTTAGCTAGGCATCTAAGTCTGGGCTGCTTTGGTCAGAATTCCACAGAAGACAATGTGGTCCACACTGGGTGAATGTAAAACCAAAACATGGATGTCACATATCCTACATGCTTTTAAGTGCCTTTCCTATACTCATTCTCATAACAACTTTCTGAGCTAAATGATGATATTCCTTTATATATATAACAAAAATGAGACCCAGGAAGGTCAAGGAATTCATCCTTGTTCTCACAGCTAACCAGTTGAAACACAGATTATCAGGGGGCCAAGTAAGTATGTAGCATTGATCAGACCTGCTAATCTATGACATTTTTATGGAAAATATTTATCTGGGTTATCATGATTAATTGATAAATTATTAGAGAAGAAGACCTGGATATAGGATGGTGAGTGAGTGATCTGCCTTAACTCAAGAGCTTTTACATTTAGTCTCAATTATTTCAACTGTGTATCTGTTCTGCAAATTATGCAATGCAGATTTTTCATCTCTGATTAGCATTGATGGATTCTGTCTTCCACTCTGCTATATCCCATTCAGGGAATTCAAATTTTTTGTTCAACCTGTTTAGGTAAACCAACTAGAGGAGACTAGAGAGACAGCTCAAAGAGGTTGTGTGAAACTAGGCAGGGCAAGTGAGGTTAGGCAACATAGTATGATGGAAAAGCCAGTGGTTTGGGAGCCATCTTGAGGTCTTATGTAATTTAATGTCTCCCTCTGAATCTCAGTTTTCATATCTGTAAAATTGCTATAAAGATTATCATCTTGTTGGGTTGTTGTGAGGTTTGAGATACTATACTCACCTTCAACATATAAATGCAATGACACTGAAGTGTTTGTTTCAAGTCATGCTACTAATAAGAGGCCAATCCAGGGTTTGTGGACACATGTCTACATGCTCCTAACGCCCACATTTGCTCCACTATACCACATTGCCACCTTGGAATCTGGCCTTCAGGAGCATGAATCATAGCTATACCCCATGTGACCCAAGTCAAACTTTCAACCCAGAAGGTCCTTTCTGTGTTACCCTTGGCAGGTGGTCATTCTTCTCAAGACACTTTCACCCACCTCATTCCTCTGTCTTGGTTTGACCCTTGAGGACAAGGAACTTCATTTTAGAAGTGTGAGTCTGTAACATGTCTTTTTCTTATGGCTGGGGACTCAACCCTGCTATACAGAGCAGAATCTGATTTAAAATTGGAAAGGTAGAGAAATATAATGTATGCATTTATTTAAAATTTTGAGCAGCTAAGTCTATTTAAAGTAGATTTGAAAGAGGCCAGAGCCCCAGTGCCCAATTAAGTCTAGCATGGAAAGCCATTCATGCCATAGGTTTTTACTTGAACCCATTTTATGGTTGTTTTTATTCTTCATTTTCCTTCTCCTAAAGAGCAAAAATTGCAAGTCATCTCACAGCCTGCCCTATCTGTGTAACTCAAACCTTATTCTCCTTCCCACTGCACCACTCCTGTGCATTCTTAGCAAGTTATTTAGCTTCACTAAGCCTCAGGTTACTTGACTGTGAGGACTGCTTTGAGGATCAGTGAGATAATTCATTTAGCATGCTGCCTAGCATATACTACATCCACAGTAAATGTTAGCCAGTATTATTACTAGTAGTAACTAACCATTTCCACTTCCCTATGTGACCAACTCGAAATAAGACCATTTGTTCTTTGCAAATCAGTGTGAGAAAGTCTGCTTTTTGCTAGTGTATATGATGTTTATGTTACAGTTGAGGGTCTCAGAAACAAAACTGCTTTAATTCATGATTGATANTTTCCACTTCCCTATGTGACCAACTCGAAATAAGACCATTTGTTCTTTGCAAATCAGTGTGAGAAAGTCTGCTTTTTGCTAGTGTATATGATGTTTATGTTACAGTTGAGGGTCTCAGAAACTAAACTGCTTTAATTCATGATTGATAGCTTGTTTGTTGTTGGTCTCAGGGCTTGTGGGATTTTAGTTCCACGGATGAGTGATTGAACCAATCCACTCATCAGTGAAAGTGCTGGAATCCTAAGCACTGAACCTCCAGGGAACTCCTCTATGACTGATTACCTTGATTTCAAGTCTCAAAATAACCATCTCAAGAAACAGATCTCTGCCTAAACTTTCTCTAAGTCTGAGCTCAGATCTTCTCCTGTGTGAATCAGCAATAATGCCCCTCTTTTAAATCGAAAGCACTGATAGTCCCTTCCACATGAATTAATGTTTGTTGACTAAGTATTGTTTTATTGGTTCATTTATGTATATTGTCATCATTATGGCATTCACAATTTCAACCAATATTTGACTGCCTTCAAGCATCCCAGGAACTGAGCTACCTAATGAGATTTTTCTTCAGAAGTGGGTCTCTCTTTGCCTTGCCTGAAAGTCCTGCACAGTTCTGGGCACAGTGGGCTGCACCTGTTACATCCTTAAAAAGTGAATAAACTTTTTGGAGGCTAAATTTTCTGTTCGGTAGCTGACTGAGTGAAGTCTATTATAAATCGCTTCTCAAAGTGAAGGATTCTTTTGTAAACCGAAGAACTCCTCTCTTTTTCATGAATCCTATGCGTGAGTTCGAGTTTCTGAGGTGGTGGTAGCTCACAATCCATTGGTACGGTTTCACTTTCTGACATCCCAGGACGTCGAAATTCATCTGAGAGCCTCCCGCTAGGGGGCGCGCAATTGCCTACGGAGAATTCACCCACACTNGATTCTTTTGTAAACCGAAGAACTCCTCTCTTTTTCATGAATCCTATGCGTGAGTTCGAGTTTCTGAGGTGGTGGTAGCTCACAATCCATTGGTACGGTTTCACTTTCTGACATCCCAGGACGTCGAAATTCATCTGAGAGCCTCCCGCTAGGGGGCGCGCAATTGCCTACGGAGAATTCACCCACACTGCGCAGCCTCAGGCCGGGGTTGGGCGGGAATCCCATAAGAAGCTCGTGACGTCACTTGTGGGCGTGACCCGTGGGTGTGGGCGNACTCTGAACCCTCTAGATCTCGTCACCAATCTTTCGTCACATACCACAGCCCTCTAGCTTCTGTTAAATTAATTGAACAAGGAGGCCATTAGATTGAGGTGGCTGTAATACCTTAGCCACCTTTGTGAACAAACCAAAACCTAAGTCTTTAAGTGTCTCAATGTTAAGAAATCAAAATCTAAGGACAACTGATCACAAATAGCCAACTAGGATTTCCCAAATAAGACAACCACTATAGCTACATACCTATTGGTTTTATAACCAGTCAGATAATATCCTTGCTTTGCTTTCACCTCTTTTCAGTAAAAGTCTACCCCTTCCCACCAACTCCTGCCCCCAGCTCCTGTCAGTAGAGTATTCCTAATCATCTCAGTTTTGGTGCTGCTGAATTCAAATCAATTTTTGCTCAAATAAACTCTTAAAATTTTTAACAGTCCTCAGTTTATCTTTTAACATGTTTCAGCTTCCCATCGCTGAAATTTTGCTTCAAGGAAGAATGGGGCCAACGCAAGTCTTTTAAGGTTCCCAAACTTGGCCACATGGCAGAAACACTTTGTGAGTTTGTTAAAAGTATAGATTCCCAGGTCTGATCCCAAACCTGCTGAGTTAGAATCTCCAGGGAATGATGCCAGGAAGTCTGTATTAAATAATGAGTTCCCCAGCTGATGTCAATGCACCTAGTCTGACTCCTGTTCATCCACTAGTACTTAGGAACAAAAGTGAACTAAATTCGGTCCTCTTCTGTGTGTACTGTCTGACTCAGTGATTTCTATTTTTTCTGGAATCTAAGTTCTTTGACTTGCTTTCTTTTCAAGTGCAAATGCTCTTGAGTATCTCATCAGTGGCACATTTGTATCTCAGTCTCACACAGAAAGGGAAAGCAGACACAGAAAAGGAAGTTTGCTGTTCCCTCCCAGCGTACCTCAAGCCTAATTCCATGCTCCAATTCCCTCTGGGCAGAGTTCCATGGTTGTTCCTAACTACAGACAGTTCCACAGCTAGGCTCCTGGGGAGCAAACACTTTAGTTATGTGTGTTACACAAGTCCAGCTTGCATTATCTTTTAATAAGGTTACTGGCACTTGAAGGACAATTTTTTTTTTTTAGGTACAACAGAGTTATCATTGCCTTTTCTCCCAAAAAAAACAGCAATTACAGTGTGAGTGAGGAATAGAGCCAACAAGATCAATGGTCCTTCCCTCCAAAGATGCATGTATGTCAGTCTGCCATAGTTTGGGGCTCTGGCCCTGACTGTCCCTCAATCTGAAGTCTTCGCTCATTAAAAAGCATGACTATAGTCATTCCAGTAACAGGCTAGCAACTCTGCTTTTCCAGACACTCACACAGAGGTGTCAACACATGATGCTTTCTTTCGCTTGGGAAAGCCTGCAAGTGGCTTGGCTTCCTCCTAACTTTAGATGAGGGTGTTATTTCCTACAGGTGGCCCTGGCAGCTGCTGCTATCCAACCTCAGCCGAAGTCCTTGTCGAGTTTTGTTTTGGATGAGTGCAGTCAACGTGTGGTGGCTTGATTTTGACTTCTCTGGGAGTGGATGTTTCCAACTCTTGAATGGCTAGAGAGCTGCACGGCAAGTGCTGGGTCGTTGAAACACTTATGAAGTGGGTGTGTTGTAGTATGTACTATGTCTGGGTGTAAGAAATCTCCAAGAATTTCTGCTACGCAGACCTTTCACATCTCCAGGACTTTCCCAGTGTGCTGGCTCACTCTGGCAGCCTTCCACAAGACTTTCTGGATTAACTTCTCCCCCAAGTCTTCTCTGCAGCAGATCTTGAACTCCTGTGCCTTTGAGGACACACCTGACCTTGAACTCGGGAAGTGGAGTGAGAGCAGTTCTTCTACAGGCCAAAAGAGCTTGTCCTATCCTGGAGGAATTTTGTATTCTAATAGATCTTTTCCAGCTCTAATCACACTAACAATTAAGGAACCTCTGCAAAAGATATGGGAAGAAAATTTTAAAGCAAAGAAAAAATAACACCTTGCCTTTGAATTATAGCATTTCAATTTAAATTACTCACTAGTCAAGTCTCTGTTTTTATCCGTGGTTTACTGTGTCATTCCACATTTCTCTTCCCTCTGTAAATCACTAGAAAGGCAAGGAAGGGAGGAAGCCACAAAATGTATTAGTATGCAGACATTTTCTTAAATGAAAAAGCCCTCAGATGTCACTGAGTTTCAGATTAGCGTTTCTATTTGAAATG